>AZGY01000024.1:55435-81143 GCA_001636675.1 Moelleriella libera RCEF 2490
TCCAACATCTGCTTCCCTCGTACCGATCCCACCATGATCGCCGCCGTCGTGTCCGCCGACGGGCAGCGCATCCTGCTGGGCCGCCAGAGCCGCTGGGCGCCGCACCTGTACTCGGCGCTGGCCGGCTTCCTCGAGCCGGGCGAGTCGCTGGAGGAGGCCGTGCGGCGCGAGGTCTGGGAGGAGGCCGGCGTGAGGGTCGGCAGGGTCGTCGTGCACTCGACGCAGCCGTGGCCGTATCCCGCGAGCCTCATGATCGGCGCCGTGGCGCAGGCTCTTCCGGGAGACGGGGAGAGCATCTCGCTCAACGACAAGGAGCTTGAGAGCGCGAGGTGGTTCACCCTTGAAGAGGTGAGGGCCGCGCTGGCACGGGCTCCCGGTGCGTTGGGCGCACCTCCGCCGGATGATTATCAAGAGGGCTCGTTGCGGGTGCCGCCGCCGCAGGCCATCGCCAACAGGCTCATGGCAGCCGTGGTGGAAGGCTTTCTCACTACAGGTAGCGCCAAGATCTAGATGAGTGACGGAATGGAGTAGAGGGGAACTGGAACGGAGTGGGAGTGCGCGTGCTGGATAAATCACCTGGTTGTTGCAACATAGGAGCATTGACAGAGGAGCGAGCTTGTAGGCAATGGCGCGGGGAGTCTGGCGATTGTTGTGGTCTTGCTGAAACTGTGACATTGGCGGACGCATACTGGTGCGTGCGTGTCGCGTCAATTACATATCTATAAATTTGACACCTTCTGCGACTGGCGTGGGCGAGGGTTCGACCTGCCCCTTTTCACGCCGCGCCAACCACACGGCATCTGCGCTGATGACCTCCAGCGCTTCGCGAACCTCACTGTTCG
Organism: Moelleriella libera RCEF 2490; assembly: GCA_001636675.1. Classification (NCBI taxonomy): domain Eukaryota; kingdom Fungi; phylum Ascomycota; class Sordariomycetes; order Hypocreales; family Clavicipitaceae; genus Moelleriella; species Moelleriella libera. The sequence goes on from AZGY01000024.1 coordinate 56,278, forward strand.
TCTCCAACACGTCTCTCAGCAAATCGACAATATCGTCGAACATGGCGGGGTCCATGCGCACATATGACACGATTGCCATGAGGAGCTCCGTTACCGCCTCCCACATCTTCATGGCCGACGCATACTGCCCCAAACTCCCACCGGAAGCGGTGTCGGACGTTACGACGACGCTCCTTGCTTCGACGCCGTTTGAAGACCTGATGGGAATCAGAATGTCTGCGCTCTGCTTCCCTGCCTGCCGTGCCGGCCTCGGCATCCGCACGCTCTCTGCTTGCTTCTTCGCTTTTCGACACCAGTTTCGCAGCCAATCGTCCCACGCTGTTATGAATCTAGTGCTCATGAAATCGCCCGCTGCCGCGCACAAGCCCACCAGAGTCCGGCATGCCTCGATGCCGACAAAGGGCTCGGGATCCCGCAACCTCTCGATGACGACAGGCCAGATGGCGTTGACCAGTGGCAGAAAGCTGTCCTCATCTCCAGCCAGGATAGAACACGCGTTAGTGAGCAGCCCGAGCAACGATCTCCTCATGCTTGGTGACGGCGATGTCAGGTAATGCTGGGTCAGAAATGCGATGCGGAGAAGGAGCTGGTATGTTGGCGAGTTGGGCTGTTTTTCCGGCTCGGGGGGCGGTGCCTCGTCCTCCACATCCTTCCCTTCTTCCCCTTCCCCTGCGGGACGTTGGGCTGTCCATGGCTCTGTCGGATGCCCCTCGACCTGCTCGGGCGATGTTTCTTCCTTCTCGTCGCCGCGATGCCCTGCTTTCCGCGTCTCAATGTCTTCCCAGACTTGATCAAAGCCCCTCGCGGGCTTCCGCTGCTTCTTGTGGTCGTGAACGGTCCTCTCCCGGTCTATCAGTAGCTTTTTGTCGAGGCCAGACGCTTGTTTGACTATTTCCGTCAGGATCGAAAATAGGTCTTCAGCAAACATCGTGTACCCGTGGTAGTTTTCGAGAGCTGCAAAGATGGAGTCAACAACATCGTCAAGATACGGAATTAGGTGTGGACCTGTGAGGCGTATCATCATTCTCAACACTTGCACGGACGAGGGCGAAATGTCCAGCGAGTTTAGCCTCAAAGAGACGGAATTAACCATGTAGTCCACATTCTGTATGATCAACTCGGACACGCTTTGATAACCGCACGACGTTGCGGTACGGTTAAGCGTGACAATAGCATGCTGCTGAAGAAGTGTGTTTTCGGATCCGAGAAAGGTCACGATTGGAAATAATACATCCATCAGGTGTGGCCTAAATGAAGTGCCCATCCTCTGAGCACAATAGGCAGCCACCTCGAGGGCGATTGCCTCCAGACGCCAATCTGCAGGCCGAGACTCTGCGTGGGACTCTATGACTTGAGCTGAGAAGGAGAAAAGATCCTCAAAAATTGGCTCAAGATCAGTAGATGAATCGGAGAGCGTAGAAAGATCCAACAAAGCATCCGTTTCAGCACTTGATTGGTGAGCGGCCTTGATGAGTTCGAAACACAGCCAAAACGCACCGACCTGGTCCCTCGAATTCGATTCTCGGGCATGATACAGCATATTGCCTGCGAGCGATCTTCCGAGCACAGACGAGCCAATACTGGTCATCAGACGCCCAAGCTCCGACCTTAAAGCCCTTTGGCTCTCACTTGCTATGAGGACTGGCTCAAAAGCCTGCTGCGTTACAGTCTCCTTGGCGTCACCGGGTTCGTCGAGCAGCTGCAAATGAGATCTGGGCTCAATTTCTTTCGAGGATGGCATCAGAGACGAAAGACCATCTCTGAGGTTATCGCTCAATGAGTCCTCCAACATTGTCGACTCAATCCCGAGACCATGCAGGAGCTCGATGCCTTTTGATAGGTTATGCACAGCCTTGTTTTTTGCAGCGGCCTCTCCGTGTTGCATGACACGGGGTAGACCTGTCATCCAACCGAACACGGCAGTCTTGATGGTGTCGCCCAATTCGGGATAGATCGTCGTTAGCGCTCGCAAGTCCGTATGCAAATATTCGGCGTCTCGACCTTTATCCAGGATGATTGCAGTCTCGATCAGCAATGTGGTGCAATTCGATAGTGAGGTGTGGCACTCGTCCAGAAGCGCGATACACAGTCTGTCGAGCGCATCACGTACGTTTGCAGCGGCGTGTGTTCGTAACTTCATCATGGCTGACAAGGCGAGCTTGACCTGCGCCGACGTCGCTTGAAGCCATTCTGGTGTCAGCAATCCCTGCTTGGGAGCAGCAGCATCAGATTCCTCCTTCCTTATCGTTGCCTCCACTTGAATAGACCTGGTGCTGATGTCTCCGAGTACTTTAGTCAGTACTACCCGTACTACCACCAAGCTTTTGCTCAGGACAGATGCTTTGTGTCTGTTTGCCGAGGACAGGAGCTTGGCCATGGAAGAGATTGTCCCTGGCAAAAAACTCGCCGTGGCCGCGCGGTCTTGAGAGCTTGCGTACAGGACTTGGATACACTCAAGAGCCTCATTCTGTATATCAGTACTGATGCCATCCACAGCGCTGTCCAGCATCACAGTAACCCCGTGACCAAGTGCGGGCAAGGCATCCTCATTCGTGAGCCCTGAAAAGGCGCCGATGGATTTTCCGGCAATGCTGATGAGAGTTGCAAGAGCCCGTAATGCGTCGAGTCGTAGTTCTTCTGGCACATCTTCATCTTTTCGGCGTGCCACGGGCGATCCGTCGATGGCGAAGACAAGAAGGCTGAATATCTGCGATACTAGTTGAGCAGATATGTTCGTCTTCCAGCCATGACTTATGAGTAAATGGAGGCACTTGACACAGTTTTCAATGACCATTACAGGATACTCTTGCATCCGGCGAAAAATATATTGCAAGGGGAAAAAGACATATTCGGCCAGCTTTTCATCCAATGCGTCCGGGTTCTCCTGGGCGGCTTGTTTGATGAGATCCAAGACCTGCTGAAGAAGTCCCTGGAGTTCTCGAGACGTTGTTGCCGTTTCTGTTTCACGTATGGCCAATTGACTGATCCTGACACAACATGGTTTGAGCTGATGAAAGTTAGCGACGGAGACGGCAGAGTCGAGGGCGTTTGCTTCAGGGATCCGGGTGGATAGGGACATGCCTTCAGGAACATTTCTTTGCGCTCCAGATTCCCCGAATGGGTTGCCATGATGCTCAGTCCTATTGTCAGTAAGGCAATCGAGCTATCTCATGGTATTGGATTTGGGGGCGAGCTGATAACCCAGGTCACCACGAGCATTGGTACCGACACGCGGCTACAGAGCAAGCCAAAGGGGCCGCGGAAGTGTTGCGGCCTCAGAAACAAGTTTTCGCCTTCACGTCCTGCCTTGCTGGTTGCCATGAATGGTCCGCCCGCAGTTTGCTTGATTGCCCTGGCGTGTGCATTGTGGCCATAGTGTGTGACCAGGCTATACTGTGCGCTGTTGTCTCTGCAGTTGAACTGTCGCCAGACGCCAGAACCGAACTTCGCCCGCCAGGCCCACTCCACCACTCCCTACAGCACCCTCGCGAGTTTCGTTCCGCCAGTTGTCGGATTTGGGTGGTATGTAAGCACGCCTTTGTGTGATATTGCAACTGCGTATGGCTCTGGCTTGCTCCGTCCAGAAGGCACATGTTTGATGCGAGAGAAATAGCTCACACACGTGATGTACCGCCCTTTTGGACTACGGATGATGTCATGCTGCGTTCACGCAATGAAGAATACGAACTCATCACGAGCCCGCACGCCGAAGCCTGAGAAGAGTAGCGCCTGTACAGGGGGATTCCTACTGTAGGGCTGGTGTAACGTCGTCAAATAGCGCCAGGGACGAGCCACTTCGGGGTCACGCCCAGCACATCGTGCCCGCTACCGAGACACTGGCCAGGTCCGGCTACGCACTGTTTCCACTGCGAACAACACGTGCCACAGGCCAGAGACGTGAATGTTGTTTGAACCCCCATCGAGGCCCGAAACTTCGAGCCTGCAGTGAACGCACGCAAGGCATTCGTCATGACTTCACACGCCCCTTTCAATGTAGTGGTTCATCCCCACCCCTCGCCCAACCGTGGCGCTTGCGCGTATGAAATGGGCAAGACTGGTTCGCGAAACGCGGTCGTCTTCATTGGCGGCTTGGGTGACGGGCCTCACACGGTGCCATTCGTCAGAACAGTAGCCGAGTGCATCGAGTCCGTGGGCGGTGAACTGGACTACAGCGTCTTTGAAATCAGACTGAGGAGCTCCTTCATTGGATTCGGGATTGGGAGCTTGAAGAAGGACGTGGAGGATATCGCGGCTCTGGTGAAGTATTTGCGAGCCCTAGGCAAGCAGAAGATCATCCTGTTTGGTCACTCCACAGGCTCGCAGGTAAGCGTCATCCTATCCGCGTGCAAGGAAGGTCCATGACTGACTTGCGGCTTAGGACTGCATGGAATATGCTGATTACGCCAAACACAACAATCCCCCAGTTGATGGCTTCATTATGCAAGGGCCCGTTTCTGATAGAGAAGCCTTCGAGCCAGTAGAACCTCATATCCAAGCTAGCTTGAGCCTAGCCGAAGAATGGATTGCGCAAGGCAAGGCGAATGACTGTCTTCCGAGGGACAAGGTGCCCAGAGAATTAGGTGCACCGCTCTCCGCCTACCGGTTGAAGTCGCTCATAGCCAAAGGGTGAGTTCAGAATTAATAGAGCGCCGCTTACTTCTTGGAGCAAACACTGACCCTCTTGGCGTTCACGCCTCTGCAGCGGGGATGACGACTACTTTTCGTCTGACCTGGATGATGAGACTTCGACCAAGTTTTGGAGTCGATTTAAGGAGCCTGTGCTCGTGCTTCATTCCGAGAAGGACGAGCATGTTCCAAAGCATATCAGTCAGGCTGCCTTGAACCAAAGGTATCAGAGATTATGTCCCATGGTCAGCCCCTTATCAGGGCTTATCCCTGGCGCTGGCCACGCGGTTCCTCAGCAAGAGGCAAGAGAATGGCTTGGCCAACGAGTAGTCGAATTCCTCCGCACGTTGGCGTAATCTGGGGCGAGGTCTCCTGTTGACTACCTTCTACTTGGGTACAGAAGTCTGTCATAGAAAGCGTCTTGGGAGCAGAATGATGGACCAGGTCCGATATTACATGCCATCATTCACGGGCTTTTCTCTCGCATGTCCGAGAAGACCGACGAGACATTTACAACTACGCGGGTGCCCGGTCCGCCGATTTACTGATTAAAGCCGCCGTATTATTCATACCTTCTTTGACCATTAAAGATGCGATGCCGTTGTGCGGCACGCTGGTGCTATCGTATCTCCAACTAGAGCAAAGGCAACGTGCAACTGCGGGCGGCGCGGCAGAAGCTGGTCAGTTGTCGCAGCCCCGCAGCTGTCGAAGTGGGGCGATTTCCCTCTGCAACCCAGCCGTTTTTCAATTGGGAGGGCTGACTGGTGGTGGACAGGTCCCGGAGCTAATCTCAGCCCACGATCCCGTTGCTGCCTCTCCGTCACGAGCCGGGCCCCAAGTTTTTTTTTTTTTTTTTTTTTTTTCTATATCCCCTCGCTGACAAACCAGACACCGCTCTGACGCCGGTTACTCGGCAGTAACTAGGACGTTTTGAGAGCATTTCGTCATGCAACATGACTGACCTGCAAGGCATCCTCTCCTGCCGCATCTAACTGACGTTTAATTTTTTTTTCAAGATCCCCAAATATTCCCATTGCGCTTCCTCGGCGCCAACCTCCCCACGTCTCGACTCAAACCGTCGGATCCTGCTCGCTGACGACGTCATCGTTCCATTGGACCCTCGCAAAGTCCGCACCTCCGTCCGTTGCGCGTCGCTGACGTTGGCACTGGCTCCGCGCCGACTTCTCGACCCTTTCAGCTGCGTCCTCCCCGCCCGACGATCCGAGCCGGCCCCGGATCCTCTGAGTATGCGGTGACATCGGCCACCACGACGAGCCAGTTCTCCAATTTCTCTCGCAACACTCGACATCATGGAGGCCTACAGCGAGCAGAAAGCCATGCTGCATACCGGATCCTTTACCGGCTATCGCCCCTTGCAGCGACTTGGCAGCGATTATCTTTCCATCTCAGCTTTCGAGCAACCACTATGTGGCAACGAAGAAGGCTGGGGTCCGATCAGCAAGTTTCGTTATGACTTCACGCCGTGCTTTATCGATGTTTGGGTCGCGTCGGTTTCCGTTTACGCCCTGATTCTTGGCCCAGTCGCCATCTGGTGGCTGTTGAGCAAGAAGAAGCCCATCGCCGAGGGGACTGTGAAGAACTTGCACTTTTGGCTGAAACAGGTAAGAGGCGTTCGCATCCATTGAAACGATTGAGAGCAATTGTTTTGCCGTTTGAGCACAAAAGACTCATATCTTCATCGTTGCAGTCTCTCCTAGTCCTTCTCGTCGTCGACTTCACTCTTCAGCTCGGCATACAGATTCTTGCATTGCCTGGAATCTGGTACGGTGACTTCCGTGTCTTGAGCACCGTCCTCGCCATTCTCTCCTTGCTGGTTGTCTTCTATATTCAGGGAATTGAGCACTCACGCCTGCGTCACGCTAATGGCGTCGTTCTTTTCTATTGGCTTCTCCTCATTATCTCGCTCACTGTCAAATTTCGCTCTTTAATTTCGCAACAGGTCTATGATGCGAACCTGCCATATTTCGTTGCGTTTTGTGTCGGATTCGGCTTGTCAATTATCGAATTTCTCGTCGAATGGCTGTGGCCGCGGCAGCACGTGCCCAGCGGATATGAAGCTATCTCTGAAGACGAGGAATGCCCCGTCGAGTACGCCTCAGTCTTCTCCCGCTTGACGTTCTCTTGGATGACGCCCATGATGCGCTACGGCTATAAGGTATTTCTGACAGAAAGTGATCTCTGGGGACTGGCGAAGTCGGACCAAACCAAGACGACGGGTGCTTCTTTCGAAAAAGCGTGGGCGCATGAAATGAGATATCGACCCAAATCTCCATCTCTATGGCTGACTCTGTTTCGCGCCTACGGCGGGCCATACGTGATTGCTGCCTTCTTCAAGGCAGGCAATGACGTTGCCCAATATATCCAGCCTCAATTGCTCCGTCTACTGCTCAACTGGGTCAAGTCGTATAATGCGCCGGACCGTTCTGAGCCTCAACCCGTGATCCAGGGAGCAGCCATCGCATTGGCCATGTTTGCTTGTGCCATCTTCCAGACGACTATGGTGGTATGTTAATTTCCAGCACTCGAGCTGACATATCGTTCTAACGTGTTGGGAAACAGCATCAATATTTCCAGCTATCCTTCGAGACTGGCATGCGGATCAAAGGGGGTCTTGCTTCCACAATCTATCGCAAGTCACTCAGACTATCGAATGAGGGTCGATCAACGAAGACAGTTGGTGATATTGTGAACCACATGGCGGTGGACGCACAGCGTCTGCAAGATTTGACCCAATTCTTGCAACAAGCCTGGTCTGCTCCTTTTCAGATTATCATATGCATGGTCTCTCTGTACAACCTCGTCGGTTGGTCTATGATGGCGGGAATCGTCGTCATGATTATCATGATGCCGGCGCAAGGCTGGGTGGCCAGAATCATGAAAAATCTCCAAAAGGATCAGATGAAGAACAAAGACGCAAGGAGCAGGCTGATCAACGAAATAGTCAGCAATATGAAGAGCATCAAGCTGTACGCATGGGGCGCAGCCTTCATGAACAAGCTTAATTATGTCCGGAATGAGCAGGAACTCAAAAATCTGCGAAAGATTGGTGCCACGCAAGCCTTCGCCAACTTTACATGGAGCACGGCGCCCTTCTTCGTCTCTTGCTCAACGTTCACAGTCTTTGTCCTCACGTCCGACAAGCCTCTCACGACGGACATCATTTTCCCATCGCTGGCTTTGTTCAACCTCCTGACCTTCCCTTTGGCCATCCTCCCTATGCTCATTACTTCCATTGTCGAGGCTTCCGTCGCCATTGGCCGGTTGACGGATTTCTTCAATGCCGAGGAGCTGCAATCGGAGGCCATCACAATCAAGCCCGCTCCACAACGGATGGGTGAAGAGACTGTAACTATCCGTGACGGCACGTTTTCGTGGAATCGCCACGAGGCCAAGGAAGTTCTCAAAGACATCAGCTACACTGCATACAAAGGCGAGCTGTCCTGCGTGGTGGGTCGCGTCGGGGCCGGCAAGTCGTCTTTTCTCCAGAGCATTCTTGGAGATTTGTGGAAAGTCAAAGGTTCTGCGGAGGTCCGAGGAACAGTCGCATATGCCTCTCAACAGACTTGGATTCTCAACGCAACAGTGAAGGAGAACATCATTTTTGGTTATCGATACGACTCTGAGTTTTACGAGAAGACTATCAAAGCCTGTGCACTTCTGGACGATTTTGCGCAGCTTCCTGACGGTGACGAGACGGTAGTAGGAGAGAGAGGCATCTCTCTTAGTGGCGGCCAGAAGGCGCGTGTCTCCCTTGCCAGAGCTGTCTATGCTCGCGCCGACATATATCTGCTGGATGACGTGCTGTCTGCCGTGGACTCTCACGTTGGCCGCCACATCATTGACAACGTCCTTGGACCACGCGGACTACTTTCTACCAAAACCAGAATCCTCGCGACCAACTCTATTCCAGTGTTGCGTCAAGCTACATACATAACTATGCTAAAGGACGGAACCGTGGCTGAACAAGGGACCTATGCACAACTCATCGCCAAGAAGGGATTGGTAGCCGACTTACTAAAAACCGCTGGCCAAGAATCCAATAACGCCTCTGGCAGCTCCAGTCCGCCTTCAAGTGAGACGTCCACCATGATTGAGGGCGAAACAAGCCACAGCCAGAACAAAGAGGAAATCGACGAGGCATTGGAGGAAGTACCGGAAATGGAGCCTATCAAAGGTGCACAGGCAATGAGCAAAAGGCCCCGTTCAGGCAGCATGGCCACACTGCGGCGTGCCAGCACTGCCAGTTTCAAGGGACCGCGTGGCAAACTCACGGATGAAGAGCTTGCCGGGACTTCCAGGACCAAGCAAGCAAAAGAATTCGTCGAGCAGGGCAAGGTCAAATGGTCGGTGTACGGCGAATATGCCCGCGACAACAATCTCGTTGCTGTTGCCGTATACATTCTTGCCCTGTTAGCTGCGCAGTCCGCCGGTATTGGCGGTTCATTCTGGCTCAAATCTTGGTCGGAACACAATGAGGACACGGGCACAAATGACGACATTGGCAAGTACATTGGCATCTATTTCGCGTTTGGAATCGGATCATCGCTGCTCACCGTCGTTCAAACCCTCATTCTCTGGATATTCTGCTCTATTGAAGCCTCAAGGAAGCTCCACGAACGCATGGCCAATGCTATCTTCCGTTCTCCAATGTCATTCTTCGACACCACGCCAACCGGACGTATTCTGAACAGGTTCTCTAGCGACATCTACCGCGTCGACGAAGTCCTGGCCCGCGTGTTTAATATGCTATTTGTCAACATGGCAAGGTCTTGTTTCACACTTGGTGTCATCTCCTTCTCAACGCCAGCATTCGTCGCACTGATCGTCCCTCTGGCTCTCACATACTACTGGATTCAACGATACTACCTACGGACCTCTCGCGAGCTGAAAAGATTGGACAGTGTCAGCCGGAGTCCTATTTATGCGCATTTCCAGGAGTCACTGGGCGGCGTAAGCACCATTCGTGCTTTCCGACAACAGGAGCGGTTCGAGCTGGAAAACGAGTGGCGTGTTGATGCCAACCTGCGAGCATACTACCCGTCCATAAGCGCCAACCGCTGGCTGGCCGTTCGTCTCGAGTTCATCGGTGGCGTAGTCATTCTGGCCGCGGCCGGTCTCGCGATCATCTCGGTCTCGAACCACAGCGGCTTGAGAGAAGGAACCGTCGGTCTGACCATGTCGTACGCTCTGCAAATCACCACGTCGCTCAACTGGATTGTTCGTCAGACTGTTGAGGTGGAGACCAATATTGTCTCGGTCGAGCGAGTCCTCGAGTACGCCAGACTGCCCAGCGAAGCGCCAGAAATCATCGCGGAGTGCCGGCCGCCGATCGCGTGGCCGGCAAGGGGCGAGGTCGACTTCAAAAACTACAGCACTCGCTACCGCGAAGGCCTCGACCTGGTCCTCAAGAACATCAACCTAGACATCAAGACCCACGAGAAGATTGGCGTTGTCGGTCGCACGGGAGCAGGCAAGTCATCTCTGACGCTGGCCCTGTTTCGCCTGATTGAGCCGGCTACTGGCCAGATCGACATCGACAGCATCAACACGTCTGCCATTGGATTATTGGATCTTCGTCGCAGGCTAGCGATCATTCCCCAGGATGCGGCCCTGTTCGAGGGAACAGTCCGCGACAACCTCGATCCTGGTCACATCCACGATGACACGGAACTTTGGACCGTGCTCGGTATGGGTGCCTTCCGTTCTGCTTTGCTTTGACTCTTGGCCGGCGCACTAATTCATTTCGGGTAGATCACGCCCGTCTCAAGGAACAGGTCGCCAGCATGGACGGCGGCCTCGAGGCCAAGATTAATGAAGGAGGTGAGTGAGAGCAAGCAAGCAGAGCCGACGAGGACATCGCACCCCAGTCGGGCCCAACAGGCCTAACACGTCACAGGATCCAATCTATCACAAGGCCAACGTCAGCTTGTCTCTCTGGCGCGCGCCATGCTCACGCCGTCCAACATCCTCGTGCTCGACGAGGCTACGGCCGCTGTAGACATTGAGACAGATGCCATGCTACAAGCCACGCTCCGATCCCCGCTCTTTTCCAACCGAACCATTATCACGGTGGCTCACCGCCTCAACACCATTCTGGACAGTGATCGTGTCGTGGTCCTGGACAAGGGGGAGGTGGTCGAGTTTGACACCCCGTCGGCACTATTCAAGCAGCAAGGCGTGTTTTACGGGCTGATGAAACAGGCCGGGTTGGAAGTAGAGTGAGGCGCATGTAGTCGCCGAACGCCAGGACGCCATTTACGCCAATGGTTGGGTGACGAGATGTATTGAGGGTGGGAAAGGACAAGGAAAAGGAAAAGCAGAAAAAGGAAAGCAGCGACAAAATTGATTTTTTTAGGTATTTCCCAGCAGCAGTGTCCACGTGTGTCCAGTGTATGCCAAGTGTTTTGTTTGGTGGTACCTGTCGATATATGGAAATGACCGGTTTTTGTCACAAGGTGAGATATGCCTGGATCCCACAGTATTACGTTTCAAATCTCGTCACGTCATGACGAGCGATTCTATTCCCTTTTAGCGTTGACTGCCAAGAAAAAAGTACTAATCATTTTGTTTTTACGTTTACTTTTATATTTACTTTTATTTTATTTTATTTTTTATTTTTTTTGTGGTCCTCGGCCAACTTTGTTGCTCGGACTTGATGTGCACGACATTTGCAAAAAGACCAGCGAGATGGGTATGCCATTGGACGGGAGAGCAACAACCAGCCCATACAAGTACGGGGCGCTCACGGATATATATCCCCGAAAAGAATGTACGCACAGCACAGCACAGCACAGCACAGTGAGCGGTAAGAAAAGGGGGCGGGGAGGGAAAAGGGAAAGGGAAAGGGAAAGGGAAAGGGAAAGGGAAGAGGCCGCCGCCACGCCATGCATGACCCGACGGGACGGGAGACGGCCCAAATGAGGAACAGGTAGGTCTATTTTTCGACAATGGTCAAAAAGAAGGAAGACGGGGCGGGTGGGTGTGAGCAAATCAGCAGCAGCAGCGTAATCCGCTCCCATTCTGGCCTTGCCTTGCCACTTCTTCTTCTTCTTTCTTTCCATTTTCTACCATTTATTTATATTTATCTTTTTTACTCTCTCTGCCCACACCCCCCCTCCCCTCCACCTTCTTCTCCTTCTTCTTCTTCTCTCGCCCCTCTTTCCCACTCTGTCACAAATCCCGATCGGCAGCACAACGACCCGGCACCGACACCGACTCGGAGGAAAAATAAACCAGAGTAAATCACAATCGAGCTCAGCTGAACCACCAACCTTGAGACACTCACACACACTCCTGCACGCACCCTCTGCACACACAAAAACAGAAAAGGCTCGGCAGTGGGATTGGACCCCAGGCCAGCTGTGGCGTGCCTTTTCGCCCCGTGCGGATCTTTTCCTCCGTGAGATCGATCTACCACAATGAGTCGGAGCGAAAATAGTTCATGTTGCCCGTGGCCCGCCTCATCATGTACACGAGCTGCTGCAATGAAAGGACCAGTCGCGAAAAGGGAAAAGGGGGGGAGGCAGCATCTGAATCGATGAGGCCCTCAATGAAGGGGGGAGGGGCTTTTTGCCTCTTGCGGCTGCACATGCCATGTCAGAATTAGGGAGCGGCAGGCAATGCAGCACAGCTTGGCTATCAAGCGGATCGGCAACATGTTCCAAAGCAAGTACATGTGTACTCGGTACGCAGTACCAAATGATGAGTCTCGGTTTGTGATGACCTTGCATTGGCCACATGCACGCACACGCACAATCTCTTTGTCGGGAAAGAAGGGAAAGGGAGGGGGAGGACGACTGGAGGGGATAGATGCATCACGTAGGGAAGCATCCAAATCACTCGTTTGCCTGCCCTAGCTGCACGCCACGTTTTGCACTGTCTCGGAGAAAAAGACTCGGGGAAGTTCACGGAATAGTAATCAATAAGATGGTTTGGCCGTGCCATGGACGAGAGGTAGGGGAAAGGGCAAAGCAGCATCATTCACGGCCCTGTCTCGTCAACTTTGTCGGGACGAACCACAGCTGCTGCGTCAGCCGGTCTAAGACATTCGACGTCTTCCGCCGGCGAATCGTGATGACAATTGCCATGCTTATTTCGACATGAAAAAGAAACGCGCCTCCGTCATGTTTGCAACCTTTTGTTTTTCCTGGGTCGCCAGGCCGTTGACGTTTTTGCTCGACGCAGATCCCAACAAGCTCTATACCAATCTCGTAGTCCCGTCGCGGTGGGTTGCAATACTAGAATGAAAATAGCAACGCCGATGCTTTGGGGTTGCCACGCGTATCGGCTGAAGGTCACTTTGTGCGACGTGCTCATTCACCTTGGCCTCCACGGCTGTTCTCACAGCACCGGCAGGTGGACGTTCATGCAGCCGCGCTATCAGTTGTCACCTCGTTCCAATCCCTTGGGCGAGTTCGCCTGCATTGGGATCCTCAGCCTCCGCTGAGTGTTGCTGTGGTACCCTTCCGGGGAATGGTTGAGAGAGCAGCCCTCTTCGTGAGGCCTCAGTACGACGCTGTCAACAGGCACTTCTTCAGCTTTCTGGTGTTAGCCGGCGAAATCCACAATCGTTGCTCCACTCGTTTTTGCAGATATCTACAGTAGGTACTTGAGGCGACGGGCGCAACTCACCCTAAGAAATGATCACCAGGTTGACCATCGGGGCCGTCGGCAAGAAAAAGTTTGATTGTGCCATTCGTATTCTTCTTCCAGGGAGCCCTTTTTGGGTGGTAACCTGGACCCCCTCCTGGCATATGTATCGCGGGTGCTATCCCGCGATGCTGCAGCTTCCTGCCTGGTCTTGCAGGAGTGCCAAGGAAAGCAGGTGTTCGTGAGAAAAGATCCAAGATGACCGACGGTTGCGACTCGCTCGCCTACCCCTGCATACTAACTAGCCCGGCTAGACCACGGTGAACACTGTTATTAGTTGACCTGCAGAGGCCGACCATCGTGGCGCGGCAAGTGTCGGATCCGTAGTGTCATTGCTTACGCAGCTCGATGCGGCCATCGCGATTGAAGGAAAACGTCTCGGGAATCGGGGCGGATCTCAGCTGGGGTATCATGATACGCTCTGAATGGCTGCATCTGCGGCATGGCTGACAGGTGTGGCTTGCTTATAGCCCGCAGATATTGGGTTGGCATCGAACTGGGCTGTCTGGTGGCAGTCCTTGAAGATAGCGGCCATTTACTATGGCGCTGTCATTCCTAGTCATCGAGAATTGCTTCTTCTCAACCAGGGTCAGCCGACATGAGATTATTAATCACATGACGCGAGCAGAAGCTCCTCTTGACGTCTTGACGGCTGCTGAGATGAAAAGGGTTTGTGGGTGAGTCTTTCGCTTGGAAGCAAGGAAGCTTCGTGGGCGGCTTTCCAATCAAGATCGGCAATGGAATCTAGATGTCGTCTTCTTTTCTTTTTCTTTCCGTTCCCTACGGCTCTCGAGTGCGACATTGTCGCGCACCCGCCCTCCTCCTCGTTTATTCGATACTGGCCCTGCAAGGCCTTCAGAGTCACAGACTCGCAAGTGCCGTCTCCGCCAGTGTCAGACTTGAGCAGACGTCCGTCACTGAAACCACGGTCCGATTCCACGTCTTGAAGCCCATTGCTGGCGATGGTGAAGACGACTCTCCCAGCTTGTATCTAGCACTGCGCCTGCCTCAGCCCCAGCCGCATGGTGCGTGACGACGACGGCCAGGGAAACTGACAGCCCGAGCCGTACCGCATTCCACAACAAAGCGGAGAACCAGATTAATTTGGCCGTTGCTGCGGCCCTTGCTCCATTGAAGCTAGTCCCGAAAAGACAAAAGTTCAGCCAGATCGACAGGATGAAAGCGCTAGCTCAACCACTGAATTGGGCTAGCACACATACGAATCCAGCAATCTGCCCCCATCCTTGGCCGTTGCTGAAGTGCTCGTAAGTGTGTGTGTCCGACGTGGTCCAGTTTCGAATTTCGCACAAGGGCAAGCTTTGTACAGCTCGGTGCCACCAAAACGAATTGACTCTGCAAGTCGGCAGAGATGAGTTTCAATATGGATAGAAAGAAATTGCAGAAAGACAAAGGTGATCAAACCATGATGAATCAAGGGATAGGGAGAAGAAGTCCATTTCCATAATCTGGCCGGAGGTGGCTCGAGTCAAGGTCGTCCCCATACATACTGCTCCTCGTCGCATTTACACACATTTTCAGGCTTTCTCAAGGCCAGCGGCCAAGGGTGATGATACGTAATGAACACCCACAAAGATGGAAGTAGGATTTTTTGGAGGTGAGGGGGGAGCGTCTTGACGTCTCTCATATCGTCCTTGTGCTTTGCGCTCGAACTTTGAGGGGAGGAGAAAAAAGCAATGACACGGCGGACGGCGCCTAGCGACGTTCGACAGGTTTGCTTTCACGGGTTAGCAGCATTGTTCAACCTAGCGCAAAAATGGCCAGACCGAGGCGACCTGATATTGAGCGGGTAGAGCGAGAAGCAACGGCGAGGCTCTCGTGAAATTTGTCGACCTCGAGAAAGCAGTGTCTAGTCTTACTTGCTGATGCGAAAGGATGGGCTGCCTCACCTTGACATAGGATAATCCTTACACACTTGATCAAGAGCCGACTCAACGTGGGGCATCACATCAATTTTTCCCGTCCCCGTCCCAGTGGCTCAAGGAGTCTTCCCTGAGATCGTAGACTTTGTGGACGACCTGTACAACCCGAGAGTCCATTGAGATGGAAGGGCTTCGAGACACAAATGAATTTTGGCCAGGGGGAAGTATGATAGAGTTGCGAAGTCAGTTCGAGGCGTTTGTGAACCAAATATGTATGCACCGTCAAGCAATCAGTGCATGAGGCCGGACCTCCCTTGACACGCCGTGAGGCATTCCGGGGTCTCATCACGTTGTAGGGTCTCGCGTGCCCAAGAGTCGACACCAAGTACTTCCAGTATCGAGGGTCTCAATGACGGCCGCCAAAGCTTGAGGCGTTGGTCCACACCTTCAGAAAAGCTTGCATTAGGCCAAGAAACAATAAAGATATCGTCAAGCATCAGACAATAGGAGTGGAGACATTATGTTATGTCGTATGCGAAAGGCGGCCAGCAATAACCCGGGTCGGACACATTGGTCGCAAGCGTTGGTGGAGGCAGCTCTGCCGGCCGGGGCGCTGCCAACACGTCTTGCAAGTCGGCCATGAAGGCCAAACAGCACACACCACGCGAAACCCATACGTCGCAGGAAGAACTGACATGACACTGTGCCTGCCGAGGGGCAATAATTGCTCCCACAAATGTCGAGGGCCTGGCTCAGCGACCTGCCGGCGCGGGGTCATATGTAATGATAGGGAACCAGACCAGGACGCGAACCAGACAATATTGTCGGGAGCACGGAGTACGCTGCCTCTGATTGCATCTCCCTGTTAGGGAACCCTGGTGCCATGGCTCATCTGTCTCATCTGGGGCGTCGTGTGTGTGCTGGAGCTGTTGATTGGGCAGATAGATGCAGCTATCGGGTGCCTGTTGGGCAAAACTGTCGGCCTCCAACGTTAGACCTGCATTAAGTACCTAGGTATTCTTCCGCGGATGAATCCCTGTACGTCCCCGAGGGCTGCGGGCCTTTCCCTTCTGCCGTCCTCTTGCCGTGCCATCAGGGCAGTGCAGTGCAGGGCAGGGCAGGGCAGGGCAGGGCAGGGCAAATTTCGGCAGCTTCGTCGGGTGTACTCCGTATTTCATCTGGCGATTAATAAGGTGGGCGCTTGCGTCGCCCTCTCTATGGACGACGGCTGAGGGCTCAGAGCTGATACAAGTTTGGCCGTGTCCGGATGATGCAAATGTCGGTATATGGCATTCATGGTACAGCATGTGCAAGGGTGGTCAGGTAAGAGGATATTGAAGGCGACGGCGGAGAACAAGTTTGAGGGGGAAACAGAAAATGAAGTGACATGCGTGGCTTGTCCTTGACCATCGTGCAGGGAAGGCGCGGCAATGGTTGTCAATCTGCGGAAGGTACGTCTGGGGCGGGCTTGGAAAACGGGCGATTGAGCACCCATCCGATCTGCATTCTCCAATGCATCCTATCCAGAATGTCGGGATGGTCTTGCTCTGACCGCTTGCTCCTGGCAACCCACAAGGACGCGTGCCTCAGAGTCCGCTGAGGAGTGATCCCATCCTTTTGCAACGTCCCACTCTACTCATATGAGCGTCTTATACCCATGCGAATAGCCCCTGCTCAATCGTCGGTTCACGGGTCATGTCTGGAAAACCCCCCCCCCCCCCTCCCAAAACGTGCTACGACTGCCGTTCCCTAAAACTCGACCTACCAACACGATGGCTTTTTCTGCAGGTCATGGGAAGCCAAAATATCTTGGCCCGTTTGCGGCCCTTTTCGCTTTTCCGTCATAACTGTACAGTACGACTTGCACCCAACGTCTGGAGTGAATGTCTCACTCGGTCGAAACTAGACATCAAGCGAGAGCTCGGCTGCCGACTCGGAATGGGATCCTCATTTTTTTTTTTCGCGGTCAGGGAGGCATATGTACAACATGCTGCAGCGATAGCGCCCAGCGACCGACGGTCTGGTTCCACGGCGCGGGTTGCCAGTGGACGATCTGGAGTCGCATGGATATAAGCGGTTGATGTCATGATTGACTTTGCGCTTGGCTGTCGACCCTCCTTGTCGAGATCCAAGGCAGGCGGTCAATTGGCACTAGGTACAGCAACTGCTCAGCTGCTGCTCCTTTCCCCCACTGTCGCTCATCTCAGAGAGACGAGAGAGGGGAAAGGCCCAGGTGAGAGACGTCCCGGGGGGCCGTGCTCGTTCCCGTCTGCCCCATCCATGCTCCTTTGGCCCAGTCCCATCTCGACCCATGTTCCCAGTCCCGTCCGCCATCCGTATCTACTACCTGTCTAGGTCGGCTCGTGCAGTAGTCTGTCTATACTGCACGCACGAGAATCAGCAAGGCACGAGCGAGGCACGGAACAGATGCCCCATCCCGACAGCTCCAGGTCCCGAGTCCGTCTTGACCTGGCACACCCCTCCCCCCCCCGGACACTTGTTGCCAGCTCGGAAGATCAGGAAGTGGTGACAGCGTCCGAACCCTTCCAGACAAAGCCCCCTTGCCGTGGGCACCCCAGCTCCCAGCGTCGGCTTTCCATGCACAAGCCCACGGTCCCTCAAAGGTCACGTTTCTTTCAAAGGTCCTGACCATCATGAGGCGAAACAGCCTGCCCTTGAAATGCTCCAGTTACTTCACAACGGCCCAAGATTGCCACTGAGAAAGTGGCTGAATTCCGACAATCTCTGCGTCGAAGAGCTCGCAGGCCCTGGGAAAGCAGACCATTGCTGCTGGTCGTGGAGACAGGGCCCTCCAATTTTCTCACACCTCCTTGACATCCACGATTAGTATCGTATGTACGGGACAAGACAACGGACCAAGAGGCGCCTGCACTGACCAGCAGTACAGGGATTCATGACGGTGGGCTGTTCGAAAAATCACAGCCTGCAGTTGTGCATCCTCTACGTATTTTTCTCGCGAGCTTATCAGTCGCTTGGGGGTCTTTCCTGCAGTAGCGACATTTCTTGGGTCTGTATTGATGTGGCCGGCCTTCAGGTACGGCGCATGCTCTGCATCGACTATCGTTGATCGCCTCGTGTTTGGAGCACGCTCGTTCCGTGGGCCCTCACCAGTCGCATCTTCATATCGCGCTGAGGTCCAGCTGAAGTCCATGTCTGTCTTCGACCTTATCTATCCGTCATTATTCGCTACCCTGGTCAGCTCGACCGAAGGGGGGAGGGGCGAAATAGAAAAGCTCAGCACCGGGCCATGCCCGAGCTGTCACCGGCCGACCAACACAGCACAATCTGCGAGCAGTACGTAGAGCAGGTTCAGTTACTCTTGGCCGGGTCTCACGCGTGGGGAAGAAGGCGGGGGCCTGCTGTGTTGATTGATTACACTCCCTGGTCTTGCGGTTTACCACCCATACGACTACCGGCTGGACGGTGCCAGCCCACCCTTCCTCATTCCCAGTCCATATAGCTCTTCGATCTGCTCTTTTTTCCTTGCCTTCTCTATCTTATTCTTTTGGACAACGAGTGCCGTCACATTTTGCAGCCGGTGTATTTCGACAGCTGCCCTCAAAGCACTAGGCAGTACCGCTCACTCTGATATTGTATTAGCAATAGCAGGGTTTCTCCCCGACACGACTGTAAAGCTGGCCCCCTTGCCTCTCATTCAAACTTGGACAACGGCTTAACCTAAGTTAGCTGCGCGACGCATCTTTCCAGGCTGGAACGAGCTCAGCGGCCGCTCCGTGAACCCGTGGTGAAGGTCGACTCACTCACCAGCCACGCTCTTGTTCATCGGCATCCTTGACTTGCTGCCAATTCACTTATTGTGGACTACTCCAACGTGTACCTGTGGATGCAGCCCAGCTAGGACGACCCTGCATATTTGATTTGATCAATAAGGCAGCCTGAAAACCGAGCGTCGGCGGCACCCTATCAGCACAATATTTGCTCACCCAGGCTCACAACCTGCGATTTTCGGGTGATAGCAAAGCCCAGATCCTTAGGACGGTCTCCTGCGACTCTTCACCAACTTAAAAAGCATTAAAAAGCATTGAGTGTGACTTCGACGCAGACGCCTTAGCGAAGAAGACTACCTGGTTTCATTCTTCTGGGCTACTGACCGTTCATTGACTTTTCTGGTCACTGGTGGGCTGATTGAACAGTGCTTGTCGGCACTGCCGATTGCATTCGAATTCAGCACAATTTGACTGTATTTCCAGCAGCGGCTTGGCCTACGTTGCCTAGGAAGTGGAAAACTTTAAACGACCTCCGCGAATTGGGTCCAACGAATTGCGAGGGAGATTCGAGAGTTCTCATTGGACTCGTGTTTGTTCAGTAGTACTCGGCAAGTCAACACTCACAGGATATGCGACAGGACGGGTCCATCTTTGCGACTGCCCAATAGAGACGAAATACCAGAAGCACGAGCTGTTCCAATCATCGTCGGAGTCGACTCTAGTTGCCGTCTGTCCGTGGCCACCCCTCCATCTGTCCTCCATAGCCGACGGACTTATCATGTAAGATGTCTGCCGTCCAACGTTGGTTGTACATGACTGCAGCTCCACTGACACCTTGCGATTAGACACCAGCCGGTGCACTTTTTTGCGCTGGCAAAGGCCCGGCACCCTTGCAAAGATCTTGACGACCTGAGCTACCACGTTTTGGCCTCATCGGGCCTGATTTGTTCCCTTGGGCTGGAATTTCCGCCACATACAGAGCCCTTGACTGTTCCTCTTCCGTCATGGTCCGGGACTGGCCGCGGGATGCATTTCCCCGGCAGCCATCGTTCCAGCAGCAATGCTTTACTCCATTGACACGGCATCCCTCGTACCAACAAGAGAGAGGTAGCGTGGATGTCACCCAGCGACCTGACTCCTTTCTCGAAGAACGCTATGTCCTCGACGACCCAGAACACAATCGTTTCCGAGAGGCCTTTGATATGCATCGTCGGCAGCCTCCCATGGTGAGATCAGCTCGACCGGCCTTTGGTGCGGCAGACTGCGCTGACGCGGTGAAGCTCCCACCACAGCAAATCGACGAGGCTCTGCGAGCTCATTGCGGTATCGCAGCCAAACAATATTTCGTTGCGGCCATTGGCGATGACGGGAAGCCAATTACTTTCTTCAGCCCGGGCCAGAATCTGGATGATGCAGTCATTCGACAATTCTTTGATGTTGGCAAATTCCAACAAGTGATGGCTCGAATTGATGCAGGTCAGTAGCCGTGTAGGGGACGATTTGACTTGGTTTGCCAACGGCATTTCCGTGGACTGACATCATGATGTTTATTTAGGCAGCGATCCCGCACAAGATGACTTCTACGCAGTTCATGACGTTGCACCTGCCAGAGGCGGCGGCCGAGCACGGTTGCGACCTACAGATCGACGCCGCAGCTCCTTGTTCGATGATTGGGATGGTACAATGCGGCAGGGTCGCAACAAACGGCCCAGACCACGCCACCCGATCAATGAAGATGCCGATATCCCCATGACAGTCTCTTCGCGGAAAGGTATCAAGATTGGCGATGCGGATGCTGTTTGGAGCTTTTACGAGCGAAGATTTAAAAATTGCCAGCAGACTGCGTGCAAGCTCATTGCCAAGGCTTGGGTGAAAGCGGTAGAGCCTAAGAAACAATCAACCCACCCGTACACGGGCAGCGATGAGAAAGCACCGGATTGGTGGCCGAAGCCCTGGGGCCCGACCAAGGATGACAAGGTCAGGCATAAGGAGCCAGACCATCTGTACAAGCGGGGTAAGGGAGCGTATCCGATGCTGCTGTTGAGACCATTTTGGCCGCAATGAACGGACTTATTATTAACAAATGACTGATAGAGCGCGTTCATCTACTGGCGCACATCCTGAGACTGGTGGTTGAGCCGATCGCCAAGCAACACAGCGACGTCAAGAAGCTGAACCTGAATGTGAAAAAGTTGGAGGAAACGACTTATGAGGCTCTGTCGTCGTTTTTCATGGACAATGATCTGAATGCGAAGAAAAGGCCGTATCTCTGTGAGATTTTCAAAGTGGCAAGGCAGGAGGAACGCTACAAGAACGGCGAGATTGGTCAGTCATATTTCGGGGTGTCGCCTACTGGATCGTAAAGCTGACCGCTTGATGGCAAGACGGTACTACGGAAGTATATGTTATGGCGGAAGACAAGATTCCGGACACTTACGCATCGGACAATGATGATGGGCCTTTGCCCAAAGAGGAAGATGAGGATGAGGTGCCACGCCCCAAAGCCATGGCACAACAACAACACTGCGTTATTCAAGCATCGACGACGGTGCCACCTCCGACTTCCGGGCCACCCATGCAGAGTGGCCACGGACCGTATGTTGGCGAGCTACCTGTGCGAGGAAGCTCATTCAATCCTGGAATTCTTTCGGCCGAGATGCACCCTCAGCCGCATGCTTACGTCGATGGTGATGGGTTGGCAGCGAACGACCAGAATACTGTCGTCGGCTCCAATCCGGTCTTGACACTGGACATGGTAAGCGGCCACAATGCCAGCCGGCGTCCATCGGTATACAGCGAATATGCCAGCCCTGGGGGCAACAACTTGTACGCTCCACCATGGCAGCAGCAGCAGCAGCAGCAGCATCAACAACAGCAACAACAGCAACAGCAGCCGCAGCAGCAGCAGCAGCCGCCGCCGCCGCCGCTGCAGCAACAGGCAGGAACGGTTGGACAAACGCAGCCATCCATGTATACGTATGCGCAGTCACAGTCGGCCCCCTCGCAGGCCCCATACATTGGTCAGGCTGTGCCCATGAGAACGGATCAGCCTTTTGGGAGTGGTTCCTTTGAGGAGCCAGGCCGTCCAGAGTACCACGACACTGGGGCAGCCGCCATTTTTCGGCCCGGACAGATGCCGCACACGCCAGTGACTCAAGAGCAGGGCTTTTACGTATCGGATGACGGGAGAGCGGGGATGCGCGTGTTGACCCATATGGTGAATGTTATGCCACGAAATCAAATGTAAAACAGCAGGAGCTGGGTTTATTCCCGAGAAAGCGAGTCGACGCTGCTTTGCGTCCCAAGTTTTGATGGACAGGGCCAGTCAGGTTTATTTTCGGATACCTGGAGATGAGCATTGGGTTTTGCATGGATTATGGCGCGCGTGGTGTCGTCAGCTCAGGTCTTTGTGGCAACTAACTGTACTGTTATAATTTCTTTCTTTTCTTTTCTTTTCTTTTCTTTTCTTTTCTTTTCTTTTCTTTTCTTTCTTTCTTTTCTTTTTTCTTTGTTTCTTATATCTGGGCGACAAATGCGTGGCGACGAATGCGAAGGGAATTGCTTGGCAAAGCGGCTTTGCTGGTTCTGCAACATTCACACTGGAGCTCGGTGGGAAAAGCGTGTTGCGCCGCCACCTTGTATTGTCAGCCGCCTGCTCATAGTTGAGATCTTGGCCGGCCTAGTTTTCACTCGTAGAGACTCGGGTAAAAGTGAGCGGGTCGCGCAAGGCTGTCATGTTACTCGCAACATCCGTGTCACTTGTTCGCAACGCATGCGGGTAAAGAGAGAAGGAAACGTGCGACGTCGTTCCCAATAACAGGGCAGAGGGTTGCGAAAACCATGCAGTACATGCCGGCACCAAGGTCGACGCACCCATCTCGCCAGCGCATCGGACAGATGATGACCATGTTTGTTTCCCGAGCGTTGGGTCCTACCGCCATACGCGGCGGGCGCAGCGCCAAGAGTGGCACGTCAACCCCCGTTGCGGCGATCATACATAAAGTATGCTGACCGGGAAGGTACAACTTCTGGGCTTCTGACTTGGCGTCCACTCAAGCTGCTCAGGCTTCAGTCGCAAGCATCGCAGCAGACTGCCGTGTGCCTCGCGAGGGCACGGCACAGCACAGCACAGCCATGATGCCTCGTCCCGCATCGCAAAAGACTCGGGGAGGGGGGAAAAGGAGCGCGGGCTATGAACTTCCTGCGTCGACACGGCAAAGATGGGAGAAGAGACTGGCAGTCCATTTCACGTACCATCTGAAACGAGGCGGCTTCTCGGGCGAGCCGACAGGCGGGACGACGTCGATCCCGAAGAAGAAAACATGTACGCAGGTAGGTAGGTAGGTAGGTAGGTAGGCGAACGGGATGACGACCACTAAGTGCCGAGCCGCCGGCATGAAGGTTGGATGATTAGCTCATGTGGAAGCTGCACCAAGGTTCCCCCCCCGGCTTGGCTTTGAGCCGCCTCTCTCTCTCTCTCTCTCTCTCTCTCTCTCTCTCCCTCCTCTCCCTCTCATGTGTGGACCGAGCTGGTTGCAGGGGAGAAGGACAGAGAGGGGGCGAGATGAGCACCACACATTCTAGAGCATGGGAGAAGATCATGCGCTGCTGGTGGTGCTTGGCATTGCCATGTCCCTCTGTCTGTCGCTGCCATTGCCCGTTTCACCGTGACACGTGCAGACATGTGCAACGAACGTTGCGTTGTCGTGGCCCGGAATCCCGACAGCTTGGCGTCCCATCCCATTCCATCCATCATTTTGTGATTTTGCCTCATCGCCACGCATTTACTCGGGCTTCTCATGAATACGTTTTTTCTCCTCCTCTCGGTAGTTTTTTTTTTTCGTCTTTTCTCTTTTTTGCGGTCCTCTCTCTCCTCCTTCCTATTCTTTCCTCCCACTTTCCCCCTTCTCTCCTCTGTCTGTTTCTACCCTCTATGTACGCTCCCCCCCTCCCCACACACACACCGCTGCCGGCTTACATAGACCCTGATCTGCACGGCGGCACAAGGTTGAATTTGATGTGCGGGCTTGGAGAAGAGAGACATCAAAGCTTATCCCGCCAAGACCATTGCCATGCGTTGGCTGGTTCGATGCAACAAAGCTAGCTAGCGTCTGCCGTCATGGCGCGGCTCATCGGAAAACAAGTAGGCATAGATGGCAAGACTGATGTCGCCGTGATGCAAAAAACGCTAGGCATGTACCTAGGCGACGCCGTTGTTGTCATTGTGTAACTTTCATCTCTTCTTTTTCCTTGTTTTTTTCCCTTTGCCGTGGTTTTGTTGGCACGCCTCCATCTTTCGTTTTTATTCTTTTTCCTTTACATCTCACCCCGGCTGGCACACGCCATGTGGAGATTTGATATTTGGATCTGCACGCGGGATAAGAACGAAAAGGATCACAATCGTCTCATCGTCCTCTTGCGGGACACGATCCGGACCTATGTATTGGATCAGACTTGAACCAGAGGAAACAAGCCCCCTCATGCAATATCTGAAGCCACCCCTGGTCATAGTGTGAAGTCATGGAGGGGGGGGGAGGAAAACAAGGGGAGGAGAGGCGTTGACGTAGAAAAAGGCTCGCACGCCAACGTGGCCAAGGTTTCATGACACCTTGGCTTGGGTTGCATCTCGATGGACTGACAGGGCAACTTGGCCTCGGAAGGGGGGAAAGGGGGGGGGAGGAAGTAGAAAAAAAAATAAAAACCATGAAAGGAAAGAAAGCAGGTCTGAACCTGGGAGGAGGCCGTTTCAAACTTGTCATTCTGACGTGCGCATCGAGTACGCCACGGTGCCCCTAGCATGCACCCGTTCTGACGGTCACCCCAGACGCTTGCTGCGAGCTGCTGGGTAGCAGGCAGGCAGGTACGACGAGGCAACGCACCTTCCTGGCCTTTTTTCGCAAGCCCAGTCAAAAGGAAGGTGGGGAAGAAGCGGAGGGAGGGG
>AZGY01000024.1:83112-113589 GCA_001636675.1 Moelleriella libera RCEF 2490
GGGAAGGGAAAGGGAAAAGGTGAATGAGTGGTGGCCAAGGAAAGGAAGGAATGAACCCCCCCCCACTGGCTTGACGGCAGGCAGGCGGTAATGCCCGTCCGTCCGGTGGTCGGTCCCGTTTGTGGGCCAAACATGGTCCGTGAGCATGGCAACGTTTCGTTCGTCTATTCTTCTTCTCTCTTGACGGGGAAAGGGACGGTCGGTCTCATGGTTACGTTGGCACATGTTTTTTTCCTTTTGGCACAAATCGCGTCCTCTTTTTTTTTTTTTTTTTTTTTTTTTTTTTTGATTCCGTTTCTTGTTCTCTCTCGCACTCTCTGCCGGCGGTACCAAGGAAAACCTCAGGGCGGCCGGCCGGGGAGGGGAGGGGAGGGAGGGCACGGCAGGGCTCGTTGTACCACTCACTCACTCACTCACTGCGCCGGCGGGGGCCATCCGTGCATGTTGCTGCTGCTGCTCATCTCTGCCCAGATCCGACGGCGGCGGCCCATGGTGTGTCTAAGCGAAGCGACGCGAAGCGAAGCGAGGCAGCGCGACGCAACGCTGTCCGGGCGCGTACATACAATACGTAGGACAATATACATTCGTACTTTGGGTGGGGGGGAAGAGAGGACAAGCATGCTTATCATCTATTGGACTGGCAGAATAAATTGACAAGTGGTGTGATGTACGGTATGCGGATAGTCCTCAAGCGTTGCGTGCCGCTGTGAGCGGATGTGGGCGCGTGTGAGCAAAGGAAGAGAGGGAAAGAGAGGGAAAGAGAGGGAAGAGGGGGTGCCAGAGAGGCTGCAATCATCGAGCCCTAGCCGTGCTCGTCAGAATGTGTTCCCCCATGGAAAAACAGCTCGTTTCGCACAACGGAAGACTTGGGCGCCAGCGAGGCATCGCTTTGATTCGAGAGCACAGAATGTGAGAATCTGATGGCTCTTTCTCTTTGCGACAGGAAGGTGGGACGGAAAGGGTGATTGAACATGCAGCATGGCAAGGTCAAATCAAAAGGTCTTACAACCGAGCCGTCTTGTCCATCTCGCAAGTCGAGCAGAACGAGCGACCAGGCAAAAGAGCGGCGACAGACACTCGCACGACTCTTGGATGAGGCTGGAGCAAATATTCACCCGGACTCGGTTACAAAACACGCATGCATGTCTGTCCACTCCCATCGTGAACAACAACGTCCACATCGATGCCTTGATCCCGGCGCCATCAAATGGCGGGCCATGCCACGCGCACACACAGGTTCGTGCCAATTTGCACTCGGCTGAAGCCATATTGTATCATCTCAAGTCTGAATAACAAGCTGGGTACATGTTGCGGCGCAAGGAGAGCCAGGCCAGAAAGTATTAAATTAACGCACGAGACTCCCTTTTCTGTAGTGACACAAAGGCATTGCGATGATGATGAGCCACACATCGCCAAGGGAAACACCAAAGAAAATAAGTACACATTATGAGAAGAACAGATTGAAGCTGCGTCTGGCGCTGCTCGATGAATATGGGATGAGGAAAAAGGGAACGGCTGACAAGCTACCGAGATACAAACAAGCACAGCAAAACAAGGTACGCGGGAAGAACAAATGAACGCCGGGCTGTACACCATGACGAAGAAGAAGAAATAAAGGGGCCTCGTGTGATCTTGCGGCAGTTATGATAATAATGTTAACGGTGGCAGAGGCATCAAGCGGTCACAGGCGGCGCCACATCCTCCTTGGGCTGTGGCGGTTCCAGGCCGGCGTTTTGCGCCACCCGCTTCCACGTCTCTAATTCGCGGTAGAGCCGCTCGCATTCCGACTTGAGCTTGTCATTGGAGGTGCTAAGCTCGGTGATGGCCTGCTCCGTAAGCAGCTTCTCCAGCGTCCACTTCTCAATGTTCTGTTGCTCATTCTCCTTCAGCTGTGAGATGAAGCTCACGGCTCGCTGGAGAATCGAGCCCTTGTTCTTTTCACAGCCAGGGACAATCTTTGCCAGCTCGTTGATACCTTCGTTAATGGTCTCACGCCGTCTTCTCTCCACTACACGTCGAGTCAGAACCAGGCTCGTCCAAAGCTTCAATGTAAGGAGTTGAGAGGGGGCTGAAAGGGGAGAGGTATAAGCTTACCCTCTTTGTGGTTATCTTTCCTCATTTTGTGCCACTCGTCAGAGCCTACAGAGGGTTTGGAGTTGGGTGTGCCCGAAGAAGTCGAATATCGGTGGCCTTGTGGCGGAACACCATCTACCGACTGCTGGCCCATGGCTGAGGGATCCATCATGTCTGCGTGGGCCAGATCAGGATTGTAGGCGCCATCGTGATGATGTTGCGAGGGCTGCTGCTGCTGCTGCTGCTGCTGGTGCTCGCCCTCCGCCGTCACCTGCGCAGCAAACTGTTCCTCCGTCGATGCGGGCACATGAAGCGTTGGATACATGCCGAGGGCGGCCTGAGCCGTGCTCGTGGCATTAGACGGATCGGACGTGTCTGAGTGGTCGCCAGCTGTCGCCTGCTGCAACGCATTGAAGTCGGCGACGTTCACGCCGTGAGCCGCCACCGCTGCCGCGTGAGTCGCCTCGATGGCGTTCTCGATGAAAGCTGCCGTGTCGGCGGCCATGGTGGCGGCGGGAGCACTGCGCTTCAGACGCGCGTTCGGACTATCGGGCTCCCTCTTTCTCTTGTGGCCTGGAGAGCCCGTCAGGCCGGACAGGTCAGGCTGCTGTTCATTTGCCGTGGTATCAGACATGGCAGAACCGCGGACGACAGATGATGGTGATACAGCTCAGGATCCAGGACAATGAACTTATATATCAATGGCAGGTTAGCGTGATCCGCAGGACAGCATATTGGAAGCAGAGCCTCATGCGCGACAATGGTCAACACCGATACGCCTCGTGAGAAGGATGGGGTGGACAGGCAACAGCGGCCGAGGTGAAGGAGGCGGCAAAGGGAGAAGAGGAGCCAACATCGTCGTCTCTCACACCGACAAGGGCATGCATCGATACTATCGCTCTAAGCGCATCGCGCCGCTACAGAAATCATTCTGCGCCTCCTCGCGCAGCTCTCGTGAGCAGAAAGCGGGCGATAGAAAAAACGCGCCTTCCCCAAGGAGCCTGAAGCATGCCTCATCTGCGACGCTACCGCCGGTGTCAGGACCTCCTTCATGGCCGTTGCAGCGGCTCTCGAGGACACTTTCAGGCCATCACTGGATGGCGAGGGACAGATTTGAGATGCAAAAGGCAGGGCTGAGATGGAGCGAGTAAGAGGGTGGATGGAACTGGAAATTGCGCCTTGATGACGCGCAGGGACGCTGCAAAGGCAAGGCCCATTTCCATCAAAAAAAACCAGCGCGGCCATCGGAATGGCATCGTGGACATGATGGGACTTGTCGTAGAAGACGGACTCACCTCGCAGATCATGTGCTCTGGGGACGGCCAGATCACGGGTTTTCAACTCACGTGTTTTGCGTGATCAAATCTCGTGATGAGGGAAAGGAGGAACAGAGAGCTGGTCAAGTGGGCCGCCGGACGGGTGCCAAAATGTCGGTGAACTTTACGTAAGCTTGTTGCCGCTATTTGTTGAGCGTGTGTTCGCTCGAGACTTGCCCCCTTTTTTATGGCACCCCTCACCCATCTCATACGACTCACTCTCCATTGCACGCCACGATGGACCGCGATGAATGTCCATGACCGCCCAGCCAAGTGTGACCTGTGTGCGTGAGCGGTTTTCTCTAAAGCAAGATCAAGGTTGCCCACGGCTTCGCAAATGAGAAGTCCTGCCAGGGATGGAACAGAGGCTACGAGCAACTTGCCTCAGGCTGATGCAAAGTGGAGCCATCCGCCAGCAGCTGTCCGTCAGCTGCCAGTCACTCGCGCAGCCTAGCCAATCAAACGACTAGTTTGACCACATCCTAGGCCCGCACCTCACGTCAAACGGGCAGCCGGCCTTGTCCACGCTCACGCGCAGTCACGCCTCACTTTTCGTGGCGCGCCAAAGGCTCATTGCCGCGATATCGAAAATGCTACTCATCGGGTTGACGGGTTCCATTGCCACGGGCAAGTCAACCGTGTCGGCGCTCCTCAGATCGGAGCCTCATCAGCTGCCCGTGATCGATGCCGACATTCTGGCCCGTCAAGTCGTAGAACCCGGCACCAGTGGATACAGGGCCATCGTCAAGCACTTTGCAGCAACAACGCCTGACCTGCTTGTCGAGCCGTCCCGCTCCATGCCAGTCGATGGACTTGACGGCAAGGGACGACCGCTGAACCGGCCTGCCCTGGGGAAACGGGTGTTTGGGCACACAGAGGAGCTCAAGAAGGATCGGGCCGTTCTGAACGGCATCGTCCACCCCGCTGTCCGCAGGGAGATGCTGAAGACAGTCATGGCATGCTACCTGCGTGGACACTGGGCTGTCGTGCTCGACATTCCGCTACTTTTTGAGAGCAAGCTGGATATCTTTTGCGGGACCACCATGGTGGTGGCTGTGAGCGATGCTGCGATCCAGATGGAGCGCTTGATGGCACGGGATGCACATCTGAGCAGGGAAGATGCCGAGAATCGCGTCTGCAGCCAGACCGACGTGCGGGAAAAGGCGCAGCGGTGCCTGGACCGAGGCGAAGACCATGGTGTGGTTTTGTGGAATGACGGCTCGAAGGAGGAGCTGAAAGTGAAGCTAGAGGCCGCCATGGCGAAGTTGAGGCAGAGCAGCCCGAGATGGTGGTCTTGGGTGCTGCTTGCATGTCCGCCACTGGCTGTGGTTGTATCTGCTTGGGACGTCTGGCAAAACGTGTGCATTAACAAACGTTGGGAGCAGTCACAAAACTTGACGAAAGCCAGATTGTAGCCACGGATGGCGTTTTGGGTGGCGTTGAGATCGTTGCACAACGTTGACTAGCGATGGTGGGCTCAATCTGCGCCGCATCGATGATGTGGACCTCGCAATAATTGGTAGGCTTGTGTGAAGCTATCAGGGCATAGTTACGTCAATTGGATAATGATGCGAATGGCATCAAGAATTCTAAATGCTGGTGAAGTTGAATACAAGGCGGGAGGGGGAGGGGGGGACTGCATAGTACAGCGATGCCAGCCGGCCGGAACCGCACTTCAACCCACCCGCTGGCCACCGTCGAGGATCTCTCTCTTCGTGATCAAGGCTCTCGGCCACCCGTGTCGCCATTCTGATACCGGCGCCCTGATTTACTGTCTCGAGGCCTTGCACTTTGGCCGGTGGCTCACCGGCAATGGCGGAACACGGACAGGCCACGCTCAAGCACAGCGAGCACTTGCTATTGGTACGCGTGCACCCCATCTCCTTGACTGTCGCCCTGACTCAACCGCGTGAGCTGAACGTACGTGAAACTGGCCGCAGGATCAACCGCTCTTGCGCCTCCCGCACGAACTGCTGCGAAAAAACTTCCGCTCCGCCCACTTCACCATCGAAAAGGACACGACGACGCTCAAGACGCTGCTCAAGGACTCGGCCACGGCCGCCGTGTCGGGCCGAGCCTCGCAGCAGGATGTCCTCCGCAGCATCGACGCCATGATTTCCCGGATGCGCGGCGTGAAGCGTAAGCTCACCACGTACGCCGAGGAGGAGTCGCGGCTGCACCACCAGACGGCGGCCCGCATCAGCCACCTCGACGAGCTGTACACGATCCGCAGCGTCGACGACGTCAAGTACGAGTCGTGGAGCCGGCGGCGTCTCGACCGCCTGCTGGCCGACTATCTCCTGCGGCACGGCTTCAACCAGAGCGCGAGCGAGCTCGCCGTCGAGAAGGGCATGCAGGACCTGGTGGACGTCGAGACGTTTGTGAACATGAGCCGCATCCGGGACGCCCTCCTCAACGGCAGCGTGGCGGAGGCGCTGGCCTGGTGCATGGAGAACAAGAAGGAGCTGCGAAAGATGGAGGTAAGACGGGCAGCGAAGCTCACAGAAAAAAAGAAGAAGAAAAAAGAAAAAAAAAACCCCTTGTTGCCTCGCCGCTCTTGTGAATTCTCCTTTCTTCGCCGTCCATTTTTTTCTTTAAATATCTTTATTTTCGTTTTCATTTTCGTTCTTTTTTTATTCTCCTTCCTCTTGGGTTGTAGCTAATCCCGCTGCTGCTGCGCAAACAGAGCCAGCTCGAATTCATGCTCCGCTTCCAGCAATACATTGAGCTCATCAGAACGAAATCGCAGCCCAAGCTCCTCGAGGCCATCGTCCACGCCAAGAAGCACCTCGTGCCGTACGCCAAGACGTACCCGAGACAAGTCCACCAGGCGTGCGGGCTGCTGGCCTTTCCGCCCGACGCGCCCTCCTCGATAGCCTACGCCAGCCTGTACCACCCCTCGCGCTGGGTCGAGCTGGCCGACCTCTTCACCACGGCCCACAACAACCTCCTCGCCCTCCCCGTCGTGCCTCTGCTCCACGTCGCCCTGTCCTCGGGCCTGTCGGCCCTCAAGACGCCCGTGTGCCACTCTACAGCCTCGTACTACCGTCTCGGCAAGCCCACCCTCGGCCACGGCGTGTGCCCCATCTGCTCGACCGAGCTCAACGAGCTGGCGCGGAAGGTGCCCTACGCCCACCACACCAAGAGCCACGTCGAGCACGACCTGATGCTCCTCCCCAACGCGAGGGTCTACGGCTCCGAACGACTGCGCCACAAGGCGAGAAAGGCGGGCTTGCCATCCTCCATGGTCAAGGACCTGCGGAGCGGCGAGTTGTTCCAGGTCGAGGACTTGAAAAAGGTCTTCATCACATGATGAGCAATGGCCACGACATCGACGACATGAATCGCAATGAAACAGCGACGGTGATGGTAACAAGCGTACCAAGCTGCACCAAAGAACCATGAGGCCGCAAAGATGGAGAAGAGGATGAACCATTTGTCGCAGCCTTCAGTCCGTCTCATCATTCGGGGGGTTTTTATTTTGAGGGAGAAATAGGCAGCGTGTCGGGCCAAAGAACCATGAAGCCGCAAAGATGGACAAGAGGAGGAACTATTTGTCGCGGCCTTCAGTCCGTCTCATCATTCGGAAGGTCTTCTTTTGGGGGAGGGATAGGCAGTGTGACGGGCTACGAGCGTACGTAATTCTTTTGTTTGCCCCTCCTTTTTTTCGTTTAGGATATCATCTTATCAAGTCATCAACGACAGATAAACCTAGAAGCTTCTTCTTTTTTTTTCCCTTTCATGGCCGTTGAGAAAACATGTCCTATTTTCTTTCCCCGTTGAAACATCGCTTCTTGACCAGCCTGTACACGAAATTCTTCTAAGCGGTACTGTACACGCTACTTTCCTCTCGGGCAGCAGCAGCAGCAAGACCAGAAAATACCAGCAAATACCAGCCCGGCTCATTATTCTCGTCGACTTTTCGGTTGTTGTTTCTGCATCTGTGTATGATTTTTGGTCTTTCTTCGTTTTGTTGTGTTGTCAGCGAGCCTCGGCCACAGCATCCATAACAGATAAGGTAGGAGGCACCTAGTAGGTCGATACCTAGTAGATAGACCCGAGTCCCCTGCGCCCCGAGCGAGCCCGTCGTTCCTCCCATCCCTCCCGTCCGCCCCCAACGTGCGCCCGATGCAGATGCGTGCTACTTCCTGAAAGACGATTGCTCTTGCTCAAAAACCCCCTCCTCACATATGCCACGTTGAATGACACCACGCTTCATCTCCCGGCCCCCCCAAACCCCCAATGGCTCATATGGCGGAGGGGTTTTGGGGGGGAAATCAGACGAAGAGAAAATCCTCTTTTCGTTTGAAATCAGACCAGGAGGAAAAAACTAATTAATCGAAAAAGAGAACGGAATAGATCAATGCAGTAGGCCCCCTGACGTGAGACATGGCAAAAGACAGCAACAACGACGACGACGACGACGCAAGACACCCCCAAAAACAGTGAAATTAAAAAGAAAAACTGGAAGCAGAAAACTACGTGAAAGTGTGACAGGTGATAATGGACAATGACCAGTGTGTCTGATAATGGGCAATGACCGGGTGTGTCTGGTCTTCAAACGAGCGGAAAGCCCCCTTGGCCCATGAAGCCAGAGGACTATCTGCTGTTGCCGTTAAAGGCAAAGCTCCCAAAAACACCACCGCCCCCTCCAGGGGTCATCGGGCCCATCTGGCCTAGCCCATTGGTGTTGTTGTGGCCCTGCGATGCCGTAGCTGGACTGCTGACAAGGCCGGCGGGCGCTGTGTTGGGCGTGCTGGGGGCGCCTCCGTTGAGAGCATGATCGTTGCCGCCGCCGCTGCCGCCGCCGCTGCCGCCCTGGCCCAGCATGGATACGGGCATGGCGGCCTCGGGGACGCCCAAGCCCCATACTCTGCCGACGTGGGCCTCGGGAATTTCCCCATTGAAGATCTTATCTCGCATGGAGAAGAAGACTCTGCCGGTGAGGAGCGAGTCCGAGCCGGCCTGGTGCGCTGCGCCGACGCGCTTGATCTTGAGAGTCTCGGCAATGTTTTCCAGCCCCGACTTGTGTTCAAACTTGTTGAGAATTTCCGTGCTGCTGGGGTCACTGGGTGTCAGATACCCCTGATTGTGCAACTTGATGGCAAACTTCATCAGATGCTTGACATCGTACGTGGTGGGGAAGTAAAGTTTCATCTTGTGGTCAAAATCCACCTCATCATTGGGAAGTGGGCTGCATATGAGCAGCTTGGTCAGATAGCCAAAGTCGTAGCCCCCGTGGAACGAGATCCAACGCACGTTGTCGAAGCAGACGAGCCCCGAGGGTATGAGCTGCGACGCGAATTCGTGAGGATCGATTCCGTCGCGCTCCAGCAAGGCAAAGTCAATCCCCGCTTGCTGTAGAGACTCGATCGACTTCTCATTGTACATGTCGTCCTTCAGTGAGAATTTGAAATTGAACTGCCACGAATATGGGAAGGGTCCTGGATTCGCCGTTCTTCTGGCGGCGGGCCCGAGAGCCAGGTCGGGACCCGGTTTGGCCGGTGGGAGCTCGCCCTCTTCGCTGAATAGCGTCAAACCGATCTGTATGACTTTGAGCATGTCCACGTTTGTTCGCAGACATTGATAATGGTAATCACTCTTGCCCCGAAATCCGCCCATTGGTCTGGCCACAACACCGGGAAATTCCGTATCCTGTTACACCATGCTTCCGTCAGCATCAGCGCCTAGCAAGAGCCACGAGTGCTTGGCTTGGGGAGCTGGCAGCGAGGCAGGGAAGCAATTACCATAGCAATATAGGGGTATTTGTCCACCAGGTCTCTCAGGACAGCCATCTCTTCATGCAGATTGTGTTTCCAAACTTCCCGTATTCTTCCCTTGTTAGGTTGTGTCCGAATTGTCGGATGGTCCATCAAAACGGCATGCTGCAGTTGGCCTGCGTGTTGAGGTTGCTGTAACCCAGAAGCAGGCCCGTGGGCGAAACTCATCCTAGCATTCTGGCTGCCAAAGCCGGTGTCGCCGAACCCAGCTCCGCCGAGACCGCCCCCAAACGCGTTTCCATTAGCTCCGGTGAATGGACTGATTTGCGCGTTGGTATTGAGGTACTGGCTGCCGCCCATCGGTCCTCCCTGTGGCTGGCCATGGGAGGGAAACCCAGGCTGATGGAACGGCCCGCCAACGCCTGGTCCAGCGGCGAAGCCCCGTATCTGCGGTGGCATAGGGTCGTCGGAAGTTCTCGAGTTAATTTGGTCGTCGCACACTCGTGTCGCCCGTTCTGGGGCAGAGACAAATCGCCAGGGCTCCTGCTGTAGTGGTCTTGAGGGTCAAGACCTCGGAAAGGTGGGAACTGGCAGGGGCGGCGATGTGATCGTCCCTGATGCGCCCGACGCAAACAGAAATCTTGAGTAACACTTTCTCTAATGCGCCGGTGGATCGGGGATGGTAGAATTGCGCTGCCCCGGATCGTTGTTCATTGAGTGCAGCTCAGCAGAATCTCACGCGAGCATGGACAAGGCGCGGAGTTCGAAAGCCCGATTGGCTGGCCGGTGGAGTATGGTGTTCTGAGTGTAGCCAATTTCGATGTGCTGCTTGACTGATTGACCCTGGAAGCCCCTCGAGGGTATGCTGTGAGCAAGCGTTCGTGAGTCTCGGCTCTTTTTTTTTTTTTAATAGAATGTATGATGGTTGTTTCAGAGGACTCGAGTTGCAGTGGCCAACAACGAAATTTTTCGATATGTTCTATCCCATTCGACTGTGATCGGATTGAAGACGTATCTAATCGAGTTTGAGCTGTGTTAACAAACCTGGTCAAGACGCACGATGTGAGTGAGGGCTTCTGATGCGATGTTGAGAGACGGATCCATCCAGCGGTCGCTGCTGTCTGGCAGGTGCCCAGATGCAGTCGAGTGGCCCGTGCGCCGTGGGTGACATTTTAAACGGGCCACCAGAGACTCGGCCACCTGTGCCTCCGCTGACGCCGACCGGTCTTACTGAGCTCAGCTACTGCTTTTTAGCGTACCTGATGATATCTGATGATTATGAAGCGTCGGATAGCAACTGACAGCCATCGCATCAATCTCTTTGGTTATCTACAGTCCGATCTATGGCAAAGGGTGGCGGCAGAGGGAAGTCCTCAAGGTCTCGTTTATAGTTCCCCCCTTCCCCCCCCCCCCCCGCACTTTCATTGATCCGGGCACTGGGTCGTCGACGAATGAACACTCGTGTATTCTAGCGGCAAGTCTACCTCGGGGCGGCGGATCATGTGCATGCCATTCAACTGGCGATACCAATCCCCGTCTCCTCACAGCTCGGCTTGCGCCTCCTCCCTGCACTTTTCTTGTGGTGGAAACTGAGCACGATGTTTGCGACACGGTATGATCAGCTTCAATGTGGCCAATTCGCTGCCGGGGCACTCGACTAATGCAAGTTCCTGACACAGAGTATTGCGAGCGGCCCGCGGGCCCAAAGCCAACATCACTGGTTTCGACATGCGCGCCTTCAAAGAAGCTGCAGGGTCTGGCCGTTACGATCCTTGGGAGAGAGCGTACGTACCTCTTGCGCCGACGCATGACACAGTTTTACTGATTGGGCTATTGGATCCCAACATGAAGTGACGCTTGGAGATACACCGGAACATTCTCCCGATGGAACCGATTCAAGGGCTCATTACCGGGGCTGGGAACTGCAAGTGTCGCGTTCGCGGGTTACTGTGTCTACGAGCACTTCTTCTTGCAGGACGAGCATCACGGCACGGAGCACCACGGCGACAAGCACGATTAAATCGGAGGAACCAAAGACGTTGGGAAGAATGAATGGGCACCTGAGGAATTATGGGCGTGAATGGTGCTCACATGCATGAGGGGGGAAAAGAAGACTCCTGGACGAAAGCCAACATGATTCGCGGCTTGCGCTTGGTCAAGGTCCTAGGGGCTGGCCAGGAAGAAGCCACTGACGCCGCAGACTAGACGTATCGGTCTTGGCCAATTCGCACAGATGTATACTCATCATGGATATTTCACGAATCACCATGGTGCGCCGAGTTGCGCTGCCGTTCTGGGCGACGTGCCCTGTTGTCCTCATATCACAAACGGTGACCAAAGTTGGCGCGGTGGGATCATGGCATCCTGCCATGGCACCGCGCTCTGGCCAAGGTGCATAAGCTCAAAGCATTGTTTGTACAGCAGCTCGTCGTACAGGAGAAACAACTGAATTCAAAAGTCACCTGCCAGCCGACGCCATTGTCAAGAAGTATAATATGCTATCCCAAACAACCCCCAACGCCGAGTATCCACCAAAGAGCCCGGTTCCAGGATCTTTTAGCATGCTACTATGTATATCGTGAGGTGCAGGACTGAGCCTCATCTCATCATGCGTATATGTGCCTTCTGCCGCCCGTGACAAGATTACATGGAGACCCCCATGACGGCATCCAGCGCGTCTTCTACTGCGTCCTCCAGCTGACTGACACGCTGTTTGAGGCCCCTGTTCTCGTCCCTCAACAAGCTGGCCGTGTCCCAGGCTACGCTGGCATCCTGGCCTTGGCAGTTCTCGCAGCCGTGAACGGCGCGGGAGTGGCCGTCCTTGGCTTGAACGTCCCCAGAGTTTCCCTTGAAAAGCCTTTGAAAGGCGGAGACTTGGGTCTGCGGCTGACGGCTGGCGCGACTCGATTCCGTCGCCGCGGATCTGGGAACTGGAGGCAAAGCCGGTGGGTTCGACGAACTTTGCCGACTGACGCTTTCCAGGGAATTGGGAGGTTCCGACATGCTGGCTGCCAGTGTCGGACTGCGTGATCTGGAGAAAACACTGACTTCATCAATGCTCTCGTCGTCAGTGTCAAAAGCATCATAGGATTTGGTGGTGCCACCACTCCGTCGGCGATACTTCTTTCTTTGGTCATCTTCGGCGCCCAGATCTTCCGATATGGTGGACATGCCCGAGGACATAGCGCCGGCCTCTCTGCCTGCTCTTTCCTCGGCTCTCGATTTTTTCTCACTCTTGAGTTCTTCCATCAAAGCTTGTATTGCAGCTTCCGCCTCGGCTGCCTTTCTAGCCATGTCTTCCAATTGCATCTTGAGATGGGTGGTGCGAGTCTCATTCTCTAATTTTTCGTCTTGCTGTGCTTCTCGCTCTGCTCTCAACTCTTGGCACGCGACAGATTTGTCACGGTATGCGGCTTGAAATTTGTGAAGCAGGCCGATTGCGTTCATTTGCAGATTCTTGTAAGCTGACGGTGAGAACGCGTCCTTTTCGCTGGGCACTCCAGCTGGGAATAGTGCCTTGGAAATGTCCAAGTTGATCAGATCGTCGCTGGTAGTTGTCGTGACGGGTGGAGGAGCCGTGCTTTTGCGCGCGGTTATGTTGAAGAAGGAAAACCGAGAGGCTGAAGTTGGTGATGACATGGCCTTGACTCGCCCCGTATCGGAAACGATCGATGAAGGCAGCTTCGTCGATCTTGGATCCATGGCCGGCGGCGCTTGCTGGTCGAAGCCAGAATCCGCAACTCTGCTGCGTCTTACGTGCCAAGCACCAGGTTTGAGCGGAGAGGACTCGGGTGACTCCTTGGTTTTCTTGTCGCCCGTCAGCAACATTTTGACCTGCTGCTTACGCAAGGATTCAATTGTATATCGCAAAGTCGGACTCAAGAGCAGCTCGTCCTCCTCCTCCACCCATGCGGCTTCGTCAAACCTCGAGGGGTCACGACTTGGTGATGCAAGTTTCGGCAACGAGCCTGCTCCCTGCCGCGAGCCAGTTGTGGGTGTGGTCGCTACTGATGACGGTGGTGACTTGGTTCCGGTTGGGGTACCGTCATGCAGACCGACGCTCATTGATTGAGGCGTGTTCTTTTGACGGCTGCCCGCATCACCCGACCCCTGAGGAGGCGCTCGACGTGGGGTCAACTGCTGATTAGCTGGGGATGTCGAGCTTAGCATGGTGAATAAAACGTCGCGAGTGGGACTGGCATCAATCTGACGTGGCAGCCCCAGTCGGCTCTTCCAGGGTTTTTGTTTGGGTCAATGAACCAGGCTGCGCTCTCTTTCTATTGGGAGAGTGATGGGTGAAGAGGAACGGCGGCAAGACGGGCGGCGGCCTTTTGGCAGCAGCGGCCGGTCCGTGTCAAGGCGCGTCGTCGACTTATTCACGGATGCACCACGGGTCGTATGCCGCATCACTCTTGGGTATTTGTCGCGAGACACTGCCGCAAAGCGACCCCCCCGGGCCTGTGTGGGCAAGCCGAACAATGCGAGCCGTTACCGGACGGCCTGCGCAGAGAGGGAGTTGCGCGCGCGCGCATGAAACACCCGCTCAGGGCTGATTCTTATGCTGTGCCTCTGTTCGAAAGGGCGCAAGAGGAAGGCAGCCGGGTTGGAAGGGCCGTTTTGGTGCCTGTTGGTCGGAAGCGGCAGTAGAGTAATGTGGGTTGGTACTGGAGCCAGCCAACGAACGTCTTTTGGTTTTTTGTCTCAGCCTTTCAGCCCGGCACTGGCATGTATCGCGTGGGCGTGGGAGGAATGGGTTCGATAATTGAGACAATGATCAGACTGGCTGCGGCGCGGTAATTATGAGCGACCGATTGCATGGCATGGCATGACGAGGGGGGGGGAAACAATGTCTTTCGAGGGAGGCGTGAGGGCCTATGACGGCGAAGCCGCTGGTGATTGCGACCGAGAAGGCAGAAGGGAAGGGGCGGGGTGGTTGGGATGCAGAGGGCGGAGGTGGCACCGAGGGCGGGGCAAGCTCACGATAACGAAACTCAAGGACGGACTCAAGGACGGCCTCAAGGCAGGAAAGGAAGGAAGGATGGGTGGATGGATGGATGGATGGATGGATGGATGATAGAAAAGACACAAGACGAAGAGCAGCGCCATGCAAAGAAGGCATCGACTGGACGGCGCCAAAGCCGTCGTCTCGAGTTCTTCTCTACACACTTCAAGAAGCTACTCAGTACCTACTTTAGGTAAAGTACTTTACTTAGGTAGCCAGCGGGGCAAGCCGGCCACACACCAAATCGTCCAAGCAACTCTACGGATTACAGCTACCAAGATCGGCCCGGCCTGGCGCCCAATGCCCACCAGCTCTGTCCCTGCCCAGGCCGTTAGCGTCCCGCATCCGTTAGCGTTCCTTTGCACTAATTGGACGACGCAAGCTGAGCGGGGGCGGATCGTCCGGATCCCCCTCAACCTGAGCTGGACCGCTCTCGACACCTTGACTCGTCCATGGTCGGGTTGCACGACAATCGCTTGCGGCGCACTGATATCTGCCTCACCCATGAAGCTCGTTGACCATCGAACCTAACCTTGCTCGGGACTCTACATCACTCTGAATCCTCCCGCCGCCGCCTCCCGCCCAGTCAGCTTGCCAGTTGTGCCTGCATGTGACGCAAGCCACATTTTCCAGAAGTCGTTGTGTAAATCGCCACTCGGTGCGCCACGAAAACCTTGATGCGTTGCGTTGCGGCATTAGCCGTTCTACAGTTGGCTTCAGCCATCGTCTTTTCCACCCAGGGACGGGGCTTCAACAGGTCCCTGGGTCTAGTCCATGACGCCTCCTTCTGATTTCGCGAAAAGATTTGAAGTCTTGATTGTCAATTATATAGGCTAGGAGCAAGATACTTGCCAGCGGGCCGATGGTTGGTCTGACTGACAGTATGAGCTCAAAAAATCTCGGCGGAATGGTGCTCGGTCCACTCCCCCCATGTATGACCGTATTTTGTGCCATCACCATTCTGCTCGCGTTGGGGTCGTAGGGGCCGCGTGAGCCACTCGCGCCGGTACGATGTTCTAAGAAAGGGACCGACGAGATGAATTATGCTAATGAGGGACAATTGGTAAAGGAGAAAAATGAATATTACCCGCAACGGCTGTATTGGACTAATCAATACATTGACCGCTTCCTTTAGGATGCTGTCCATGCGCCCCCTCACCGTGTGGTCCCGGTAAAGCGTGACCACAAAGAACCGCGGGTGGCGGCTAGAGCAAAGTGCAGCATGATGTAGAAGCACCACGCAGTCTAGTC
Source organism: Moelleriella libera RCEF 2490 (assembly GCA_001636675.1). Classification (NCBI taxonomy): domain Eukaryota; kingdom Fungi; phylum Ascomycota; class Sordariomycetes; order Hypocreales; family Clavicipitaceae; genus Moelleriella; species Moelleriella libera. Next base: position 98,475 of record AZGY01000024.1, read on the forward strand.
GTGGATACCAAACATCTTCCGTAGTACACCGAATTTTTTCTTCTTCATCTGCTGAGGTTGCTGGCCTTCTGTCTGAAACAAACCATCAGGCATTTGCGGCACAGGTTCATCGAAGCTTGCGGCGTGCTGACCGAGGCCAACCATGCCGGTGGACGTGCTTCGTCGGCGCAAAAATGAGCTCTTCCTTGGCCTTGGTGCTCCGCCAGAAGTAGAAGGTCGAGCCACCTCCTTCTTTCTTTCGCCGTTCTCGGCATCCATAGCCTCATCACCGGGGAGAGGCCAGTTGCGTCCGGCCTTGGTTGACGAGTTGCTTCGTAGCTGAGCCAGTTCCTCAGGACTTCGTTCAAGGTTGGTATCCTTTCGTGCGGCGCTCTCGCCCAAGTCCTTGGATATTTTATCAGAAGTATCCTTTTTGCGCCGAAGTATTGACATGAAACTCCCGCGACGAGACGCCAGTCGCGGCATAGCGTTCTGCGGCATGAGTTCCAACGTTCCGCGGCCAGACCTGCCGTCCTGCGGGGAGGTCTGTCCATTTGATCGGAGAACTTGTTTAGGCGGCACAACTACGTCGCCATCATTGGTTCTTTCTGGGGGCTTGACATCGTGATTTATTGTTGTCGTCGCCACGCCATTGCCATTCCGCAGCGACTTTGCCAGGCCTCCCTTGCTCTTCCGTGGTGGTGTCGGCTCCTCATCCTCACTCGAATCCGCAAACCGACTGCGAAAATCCGAGGGTCCATCATCGTCCTCATCACTGGAATCGGCAAATCGACTGCCACCTGTGGATTTCTTGCCAAACCCAGAACTTTTTTTCAAACTGCCCATCTTGAAGCGGGAGGCAGAGGATGCGGGTCTATCCCGCAACGACTGGCGCATTCGACCAGATCCGCCCGTCGAGGACATTGCGTGGGGAGGAAGCGACGAGAACGAGTTTCTTCTGAAACCTGGTGGCGACAAGGAGCGTAGGCTAAATCTCTTGGTGGGATCCGGAGTTGCGGAGGAATCCCGCATGCTCGACCGCATGGACATGCGAAATTGGCGAGCATCTTCAGAGCCCGAACGCTTTCGTTTGAAACTGCTTTCGCTGTCGTCTGATTCGCGGCGCCGCAATGTAGGCTTTATGACTGACCCAGAAGTTAAATCATCCATAGAAACATTGCGCTTATGATTTTTAGCCAAGCCTGGCGTGATGGCTTGATGGTATGAGGCTGGTCTTCCGGCACTCGACAACGCTGGCCGGAGCGTGTCTCCATTCGATCTCGTGCCTCGAAGTGATTGACGCATTCCCGGTTTCGAAGCTGCCAAGGAAGCAGCGGCAGCCGTAGGCACGGCCACGGAGCCTTCAACGGAGCGCGATTTCGATGCTGGAGCCTTGGCTGGCGAAGGGCCGTTCCTCATTGATTTTCTCATTCCTCCTTGTTCCTCGGTGGACGTTTGAGGCGCGCTCTTGGAAGTATCAGACCGCATGGACTGACGCATGGACTGACGAAGCTGCGGTTTAGTGTCATCAGATACATGGCTCTGGTTGCTCGCGATAATCGAAGCATGTTTCGCCACATCAATGTTGTGCTCTGCATCGTTGTCGGTCTCCGAATCCGATCCTGACCATCGCGTGCCCGGCTTAATTTGATACGACCTTTCAGTACTGATAGAAGGCGCAGCGGTCTTGTCACTCTTGAGCTGCTGCTTGGCAGAGGCAGTGTCCTCACCGGTTTCTGAGAGAGCTTCTATCTCCAGTTGTCGGCGCCTTTCTATAGAAAGACTTTTCCAGTAGGCCTTGGCATTCTCCCAGTCATCGGGGGCCACCTCTTTGCCAATCGGAGGTATCGCAATCGTAGCCGGTGTATTCGTCTCCGCCGCTTCTTTCGCAGCCCTGGTTGTGGCAGGTGGCTTTTCGTGACTCTTTTTCTTACTCACCTTATCGGCAGTGGTACTGTCCACAACGGCGTCAAGAGACAAGAATCCGTCACCTTCAACCTCTTCGAGATCCTCATAAGCATCACTGAAACGGTCCGTCTCAAGCTCCTCGTCCTCTTCCACAATGTCGGCCATGGCAGGACCTGCCAGAGCCACCTCAGCGGCTGGGGTCGGAGTGGACGTTCCAGAGCCTTCGGAATCAGTCTCCTCCTGACTGTCATCGATGATTGAGGTTGTCTCGCCTGGAAAACTACCGGGAGGAGTAGCCTCTGCAGAGCTACTGGCAGGGGCACTGGCGTGAGAGGCAGGCACAGTTGATGATTTGTTGGCCTCCGGTGGAATGACAGTCACCTTTGTAGGCGTTGACAGGGCATTCAGCCGAGCCTGCACATTGTCTTGCGTGAGGACGGGCTCAGGATTGTCTTCAGCTTCAGTCGTAACGTCGGTATCGAAGTCATCGTCAGAACTATTGCTGAAAGGCTTCTGGCTCTCCCGGCTTTCCGACGAGTGAAGCGGGGCCGGCAGTGGTTCCCTAGTCTTGGAGATATTTGCAGCATTCTTCGATGCCGGATCTTGTGTGCCGGCAAGTGCAGCCGTCTTATCTATGGTTTGTGTCGACAGAGCACTGCTTGCGGCGCCGCCGCTCTCGGGAGAAAATGTGCGCTCCGAAGGCCGAACCAAAGCACGCTCCTCCGGTTCCTTCATCTTCTTCTCACGGACACTACCAAACAAAGGCAGCTTTGGTCGCGGAGTCATAGTTTCGTCTTCCGCCACAGTAACATTGTCTTTTCTGCTGAATGTTGAAACAACGCTGTGCCATGGTTTTTTGGCTTGAGGGCTCGGAATAACCGGCGATTCGTTCTCGTGTGGTTGAGCTGCTTCCCCCACGACGACGGTGTTTCTGTCGTCCCAACTCACCCGCGCGCTTTTCTTCCGAGCCGCCATCGCGTCCTCGCTGTGCTGGGCAGCTAGTCCCTTGCTAATTGATGTCTCCGAACCGTCATCCGAGGGAGACACTCCTCTAGCTTGGGTCGAGAGCTTCATGGCCGACTTGCGCGGTGAAACTGATCGCGACGGCGGCTCATGCCTCACAGCTAGCTGGTCGCCAGACGAAGAAGCAAAACGTGCAGAGCGCGCTGGACTCTCAGAGTGCACTCGCGTGTGGCGAACCTGATGTTTCCGTTTACTCTCCGGAGTCAGAGAATGGGGACGCTGCTTCGATGCGCTGGCGGACACCGACGCGGCAGCCAGATCGGACTGTCCCCGATCCCTTTGCTTGAGTAGCTGCTTTGCATCATTTTGTTCGGCTTCCGACGTTGTCTGCTTAGCAGGAGAGCCATGTTCGAAATCTTGATCCACAGCTTGAGCTGGTTGATCCTGGATCGTAGGGTCCGTTTTTGCGCTGCTTTGCCTTGCCTTCTTCCTTTTCTTCTTTGGTTTGGTCGATGCGTTGTCCGTCCTATTTGCTGTGGCCTGAACATCCAGACTTGATCCCATTGTTGCGTGATCCTGGGAAGTGGGGTCTTCGGGCCTTGACCCAGCTTCTTGAGTCTGTTCCATAACTGGCGCGATGGTCCTCCCCCCGACAGTTCCTTTGGCAAGGTGTGATCCGCTCCTGCTAGGGGCGCTTGACTTCTTCTTCTTCTTTGGCTTTTCGGCTATATCACTAACGCCTTGCGAGCGTCCCGTGATATCGTTCCTGCTGACCATGCGCCGGGAATTAGGGTCGTACACCAAAGTCTGGTCATCTACCGAAGGCGCGGGTGAGAGAGCTCGAGAACGAGGGTAGGAAAAATTGATTGAAGGACTGATGCTGCCGGAGCGCGATTCGGTAGCGTGAATGGGTGAATAGATGGCGGCATCGCTGGTACGAGGATTCGCATCTCGGGCTATCGCGCCACCGAACCAAGACGGTTGGCCTTCCCTCGACTTCTGGCTTGCGGTCCTGAATGGCTGACTCTGTAGTACGGGACCCTTGGAACCCTTGCTCACGCCGTTAGTTTGATGGCTGGCCATGATTTGGTCAACACTAGGAAGTTCGGGAACAGGCGGCACGCGCTCCCTTGGAGCTGGACTGCGACCTGGCGATGGGGTGCGGAAGGTCCGCTCGATCATGGAACCAACACTTGGGGTTCTCGTGAGCTCACGGTGGCCTCGCATGCTGCCAGCAAGAGACGATACAGAGGGGCTCCTCCTGGCTGCTCGTTTTGACTGTACCTCGGCGACATTCGTCGGAGTCATCGGTCGTGCTCTGAGAGCGGCAGCGGCAGCGGCCGATGACAAGGACGCATTGGAGTCGCGTCGACTCATGAATACCGCTGCTGCTGCGGTCGCGGCATTTGGATTCGCCGTCTCCCGTGTCAAAGGCTATGAATTGTTTGTTAGCATTGTGTCACGAATGGTTTTGGCCACGTGCATCGCGTGCTCTATGAATAGCCCACGCGTATCGCAACGGAACACAGGTGTGGGCAACGCAAGCAAAGAAAGACCACTGTCAATCACCCAAGCCCGTCGCGCATCTGACAGTTTGATAGAAGCCGGTAGATGAGAGAGTGGCGAGGGTGTGTCAACAAGAATGCGCCATCTCGGTGGTAAATGGTGTCGTGAACCAGGAAGGCATTTTCGCGACAAGCGGTTTTGTACAATCGGGCTTAAGCTTACTTGGACGGGAGTCTGTCGCCTTCGCGAGGCTCCAAACATCTTGGCAGAATGGCCGGAGAGCCCTCTCGACAGCAGCAGATGGGTAAACGAGTCGCGAGGTACAGATGCAAGGAACGAGAAGGATTGGGTTGAGGAACAATTACAAGGGGATGTTTAGGAGGGGGGAAAAGCAAATACGATGGTGGTGGTGTTGTACCGACAAGGAGGAATCAAGGGATGGGAATGGAAAGACGAGGGTTGGAAGAAGGGAATGCTGCTGAAGAGAGGCTCGGCCAAACGGCAGGAAGATGGGCCAAAAGAAAAAAAAACTTTAGCGCGAGTCGTGGCGCATTTCGGACCGCTGCGATGGGAGGGTTTGACTTTAGTCGTTGTCGTCGTCGGTTGCGATCGAAAACATGAGGCGTGGAGGTTATCGAGGGATGTGACGGGGCAAGTGAGGTGCCCGTCAGCCAATATCGGGCTGGCATCTACCCACGGCATCGACATGGGAAAAAGCAATCTAGCTAGAGCAGGCCGGGCCAGTGAGCGTGCGGCAGAGCGCCAGCTTGGGCCACTCACAGTGAAGCTTTTGGCCCCTTCGATGACGACACCCATTAACTGAGCAGAAGCTCAAACCCCACTTGATGCGGGCTCCCCGGCTCGAACCCAGGACAGTCCGGCGATGCTATTGCAACATTGAATTCGCCCCGTACAAGCTCGATGAGACCTCGATGCTGCTCGAAAATGGGCAATTGGGTCAAGGGTAGGGCAGGGCAGTCGTCGCGCAATTCGCGAGTCAGCGTAGGTCTGAACCCAAAAACGCGAGTCGCACCATGGCCAAACTACTTCTCGCGCCACAATCACCGTAATAAACTCCCATATGCACAACATCGGCCTCCGCTCAGCTGTGCCAGGTTCCAGGTCCTCTCAATTTCACACCCCCGTCGCATGCTATGCACCGTTTAGTCCGATTACAGGACCATATGTATCGTCGTCGTGCTACAGCCTCGAATCGGCCAGCACGTCTTCCACGATTCAGGGAACCGCTGGCGCCCGAAGATGCGTGCCAGGCACAGACTTGTGTAACGCCAAGCTGGCCATCGCTTCTCTCTGTCTCCAATGCGCAATCACCAAACACCAAGCACGACGACTATGCCCAACATGCTTTATCTCTCGTCCCGTCTCTAACTATTTTCCTTGCCCTCACCAGACGATGTCTCCTGCACGTGCGGTAGCACACTGGTTGCTTGCACAGGCGTCCCGCTCCCTCGTCGCTCGTCCGACCTGTCTAGTCAGCGTTGTGACGACCCTTTCTGTTTCCCCTTCGACGCGACAGCGCCGGAACCCAGAGTCAAAGACTAGAATCGCACAAGGCAGGCCCTATATTAATATGCAAATGGCATAAAGATGACCCTGTGCTGACACCACCTGACTATATAAATTCCTCGCCCATGCGCCAATCGCCAGCTCGGGAGTGCCTGAGGTAGGAAAACTCACAATCTTGCTCGCGGTTTGAAACCAGGCATTCGCCCAGAAACGGTCATTTCGCGATTCTTTAAACCTGCAAGCGCGGAGCAATGCGACGCGTTTCACCGATGGCTTTTCGCTTGTCTCACCTGAGCTTACGCTTCACCAAATGGTCCTAGACGTTGCCGCTAGTGACACTTGACTTTTTCCACCAAAACCGTTCACCAATGACGTAATGGGTGTATAGCCTTACCTTTCCAGATCAGGACATACTTCAATTTCGTCCGCTCCCCACAATTAGGTAGGCCGTCATTGACAAAAAAAAGGAAAGTGGCTTCCTTTAAAGTGGGTGTTCAATATGGAAAATGCCTTGGCCCACAGTACGAAACAATGCTGCAGGTTCGCACGCATGGATTTCGAGCCTGCTCCAGAGAATGTCTGGGGACCACATTGGAGCGCGCGAGTGCAATGCGCCTAACCAAACGTCTGCGATCCCCGGACATGACGGACATGTTGTTGACATGACATGGCCTGAAGCACATCCGGAGTTAAGGCTGGTATCATTGTAAGAACAAAAGCCTATAGGAAAATTACGGATATCGCTTGACAGAAGGATGAATGCTACACCTCAATGTCTATAGAACGCACACGAACTGTTCATCAATGGCGAACGACAATATCAAGGTTTGAGGACCGACAACATGTAGAACACCAATTCAGGTATTGGCCCACAGCCCCTTGACACGAACCACTCAAAGACGGTGCCATGGTTTCTCAATCCTCTCCTCACCGATTAGAATGATGAACCATCTAAAGCAGCGCTCCCCGATTGACTCAAGACGGCCTCACGAGGCTTCTTTGACCTGTGCGCTCAAGTCCATTGGGCATCGACCTCGACGAGGCGAGGCCGAGCAATTCCCACCCAAGTTGCCAGTCACGCTTCGCCACCCCTCACCCCCCAAACAACGTGGCCTGTCAAGTCTGGCTGAATTCAAAGCAAGGCGCACCAGGGTACCGAAGCTTTGTCGGCGTCTTACTGCGAAGCCGCCAGTACGACTACGTCTTGGCTCGGGGATGCTCAACATGTCCGCCATTTCCCGGAGTTGGTAAACGCTCTGATGTGGATGTGAGATGATGGTCTTCAAGCTCATCACCGTATGCCTCTTCAAACTGGGTGGAGTGGCTATGGTCCTGATGCATGGAGATCGCCTCGTCATTGTCCAACTCGTCTGCCGGCGCTTGATCGGAAGAATTGGCCCCGCCGGGATTTGTTTTGTTGGTCACTTTGCCGTTCTTCCTGCTCTTCCTGCTCTTGGCTTTGGCTTTTTCCAGAAGCCTTCGTCTTTCAGCCTCCTCAAGGCGTTTGCGGCGATCTTTCATCTCGTAGTCTCGGATAAGGACACGCGGTGGTTCGCCAAAAATGAGCTCGTATTCGCAGAACTCGCATATCCACACATCCTGTTTGCGGGGTGGATTATTGAAGAAGCTATCGGCAGCTGCCTGCCGCCGCCGACGGGCTGCTTCTTCAAGCTCCTTGTCGAGTCGTCGGCGCGCTTTCATCCGAGACTGCGCCGGTCGGACGCCGGCCGGCTTTGGTGCCGCTTCCTTGTGTTTCAAACCGTTGGTGTCTACGATTTCAGATGACTCAGAACCATGCTCCCGCACGCCAAGTCGAGAAGGACGCCCTTTCGAGGTGTCAGCACTGGTTGTGCGAGTGCGGTATGCCAACTCACCAGGCCATTCGACTGTTCCTGGCATCTGAGAATCACATGAGAACGTGAACTGGGTAGAGGCTGGAGTGGTCTTCGAGGCGGATTTATGTTGTTGAAGAAGACTGACATTTTCCTGCCCTTGTTGGGGTAGCTTTCCCGCGTTTGCAATGGCATTGGTAATGATCCCACGATCCTCAACGACCGAATCTATCAATGCGGTCAGCAATCAACTCCTGCCAGTGCAAATTGACAGAGATAAGCGTCCGCAGGAGTCCAGAAAGGAAGAACAAAGCAGCACAGCATCGCGATTGAAAAGCAACTTTGCCGATTCGCCATAGCGTACAACCGCCTTCAGCCGTGGTAGAGAGCGACTCCCATGATACTATTGATACGCGCCCACAGGCCCACAACATCGCAAGCACTGATGAAGAAGGGTCGCATCAAAGAGGAACTGACCATTGGAGACAGGCACCGTCTCGGCCTTGGTGCCTTTGATCGGCCAAGCATTGTTGCCGTCGTGGAGTGCTCGCAGCGGGCTCCTACCAGCTCTCATGAGACCCAGTCTTCCCCTTCCTGGCCCGGAAAAGCCCTGGGTGGAAGCAATATAGCCTGGCGATGACAGCCATTGATTCAAGGAACCCGAATATGTCCTTTCCGTACTGTGATTGCCATCAATCGTGGGTTTTGTTGGACTTGGAGATACGACTGGATCATTGATGTCACAGAGTCCGAGATTTCCATTCACTGAAAGCTCTCCAGCTAGTGGTATCTTGCGTTTCTTTTTATTGCTTGTATTTTCGAATGAATCATATCCGTCATTCGATGAAGCCGCGGAGGGTTGCTGAGGTTCAAGTTGATGTGACTGATCTTGACGATGTTGGACACGGGTTGCCTGGGACAAACCGTCCGACGGCGATCTTGCGCCAAGTAAGGCTTTGCTTTGAGTTGAATCCGCGCCTTTATTCTGATGCGCTCCGTTTGATTGTGGCCTGGGAAGATGGCTTTTATTCTCAACACGATTAAGTGCGACCGGGCTGCGCGTGCTAAGAACTCTATTGCTGCTCTCATCTTTCAGTGTATATGGAGGGTAACTGAATAGGGGTATGACCTCGGTCGACGAGGATGGATATTTAATCGAGTCAGCAACTTCTGTGGGCAATCGTTCTCGAAGTCGACGTTTCGGCAACGGCCGAATCGGCCGATCCGGGAACAGTGATGACACAGTATCAGGTGACATTGTACGACTAAGCTCTGCCATACAGGGGCGACTATTAGCTGAGAAGAGAAGCAGTGGAAGAATGCGGCAAGATGATGGAGGGGATGGGCTAAGGGCAGACAGAATAATATGACGAAGACGCAGGCCGCCCCGCACACCAACTAGATACGGCTCTTGTAGGTGAATCGGACGATCGAGACTGCTTGTGTAGCAGTGGTCATTCTGTGAGTCCGTACCGGCCGAGACGTAAGGAAGGCACCCAGAAACCCAGGTGAGGCAGACAAGGAAAAGTGCGGCATACCTGCTCATCAGAACATGGCTTGCCAAAGACGCAACCCTAAGCAGAAATTGGCTTGAGCTTGGAAAGCTGCAAGGAATCTTTGCAATCAACGTTGAAAAGAAGGCGCCGGAAGTGGCTGCTCGATAATTCTTGTTTCGAGGCCGGGATGCAGCAGGAAAGACGCTGGCTTGCTCCACGTGAGTCTATGATGACAGTGGTGTCGGGTTCCTCAGCCAGCTCCTATGCACGCATCAGAAGGGTGGTTCCGCAAATCGTCCCAGATGAGAAATATCGCTCGGCATCCATCCGAATGGAACAACTTGCCGGGCCACAGGCCGAATGTGAAGTCTTGCGAGATCGTTCATGGGGAGGGGGCAAAGAAGTTTAGCTGTATTCTGCGACTTACCGAAGCGGGCGGCACGGGCCAGCTTCGAAGAGGGACACCTGGACCAGACCGCAGCGCACGAAGCGATGGCCACGCAGTGACAGAATGGCTTGAGCGGGAAAATATGCCAAAATTCTGAAGCTGAAAGCCAAGAAAAGTTACAGCACGCATACAAGAATGAGGCTGGGAGATTCGCGGCGTTGTCGGCAACAGGTCTGCCACCACATTCGACAAAGGATGGCCATCGAGGTATGTCGCTGTTGGTTTAGGAGGTGGGCGAGGCAGTCCAGGGCAATCCAGCGCTATTAGGTAAGCAGGCTTGCCGGGATTTGTGGCAGAACGCGTCCCGCCAGCATGTCGGCCAGCTGTACGGCTTACCATCGAATGCTGACTCCACTTGAAAAGAATGTGGTGAGCTGGCAGCGGCCATCAGATTCAAGCCTCCAAGACTTGACGAATACTTCGAAAAAGCCTCAATCTGCTCGTCTGGGCCATCAGCAGCATCCCATGGCCGAGCCATCTCCCCCTGCGGCCTAGATGTGGGTGGAATCCAGCGGCGAAGGTGGTAGCTATTGCGGCGGGGTAGACGACTTGGGCCGCCTGTTTCGGGACCGGCTTGACGGCGGAGTACTGATGGACTTGACCGCTCCCTGCGAATGATGCCTGGCCTTCGACAGACACTCGGGAAGCCACCAGCTCAGATTTTTCTCGGTTCGAGGCGCGAGGAAACAACGACGACCCTACATTGGCCACTCTGTCGTGCGTTATGGCCAGCCTGCAGACGCTGGCGGGCATCGGGTTGATCTACTTTGCAGGGACTTGCTGGGTCGCCTTTCCGCCCCGGCTTTGTCTGGTCACCGTGAGGTCGACTGTGGAGCCCCGATACAGGACGAGCTCTCGCTGTGACTGGCGAGGGGCAACGCTCACTCGGGGGGGGGGAAGAGACCTTGGGCCAATTGACCTCTAGACTTAGCGCAGTAGTCCCAGCTCATTGGTCGCCGCCCGCAGTCCCAAGTCGGCCAGCCGTCCATCTCGTCTCACTGATCGGTGCCTTTTTTCGCGTCGAGCAAAAAAGCACCAGCCGAGCCTTCTCCTGCTCCTCCCAAGTCTAAGCGAACTCCGGGCCATCCCTCATCTTCATTGCCATGACGGCTCTGTTCCACCCGTTGCCTGCCCGCGTCATGACAAATTGTCAACCTCCTTCATCAACTTCGAACCCCTGCTTCAAACAATCATCGTTCTTGTGACTGAGCAGCTCACGCCATTCTTATTGGCAAACATTAGCTTGAGGCTCGAGGCATTCCCAAACCGATACCTGTACTCTTTACTTTGAGCTCAAACTCCATTGTCTCCAGGTTGAGGCTCACCGGCGAGAAAATACAAGGCCCGTCTCTCTTTGTCCGGCGCCGGCGAGCCGTCGTCTCGACGACTGCTCCTCCTTCGCCTTGTGCGCCCCCTCCCGACTTTTTCTTCAATGGCACCCCCGTCACCACGACGTTCGTCGAGAGCTCGCGCAACAAATTCCCAATCTCAGCAATCTTCCTCGTCGGGGACTTCGGTCGGGCGCGCAGATAGAAATACAAGATCAGTCAACAGGCCATCATCGGAAAAGTCAACCCCTAGCGCTTCACTCTCCTCCGAGCCCCTCGAAGACTTTGACGACACCCTCTTAGGGCGCCGACGCAAACGCAGCCACTTAGAACACAACGATCGTCACCCAGGAGCTGACCTCCCAGGGATGGCCAACGGCGGTGACGACATGCAGGATGAGGAAGACGAAGCAGTCCGCTGCCTCTGTGGCTCGGAAGATTATCCCGGGCCGCCTCCTGTCGATGGCCCTGATGCCGACATTTTTGCAGGCATAGAGCTCACCGACGAAGTCACTGGGTTCTTTGTGCAATGCGACATTTGCAAAGTTTGGCAACACGGTGCTTGTGTCGGTATTTTCAGTGCCGAAAGCTCACCCGACGAATACTTCTGTGAGCAGTGTCGCAAAGACTTGCACAAGATTCACAGTGCCGCCAGCGGGTAAGTCTTCATCTTTCGGTCACTGCTCTCTTATTTCGATCATTTTGCTTTCGCCAATTGTCGGACCGAAAACATCTTTCAATCAATGTATTCTGTCTGGCAGCTGGACTATTTAGTCTCCTGATCTACATGATGCGCCACTTGCGTTGATGAATTACGATTCTCATTCGTATTGCCACAGTCAAAAGTACTCCAAGTATCTTCCCTTGTATCGACAGTCACGCGCGACCTCTCGAGCGACCTCAATTGCCAAGGACGAAAAGAACACATCCAAAAATTCCCGTCCAAACACGGCGACCCATTCCTCCAAAAGGCGGTCCACGATGAACAGCCGCGACGCGGCTTATGATGATGAACAATTACGACGAGCTATCGAAGCTAGCAAGGAAGAAAATGTCCACGACACAGTCGAGCTGGCCACAAGGCGGGCAAAACGTGGCCGGAGCGATAGCGAAGAGTGTGTCCTACCCTCATCTTGTAAATCGGCTTTGACTAATCAGGCAAGCCAGGGACCTCAGCGCAACCTTCAAGCGACAACGAACTGGCTCGCGATCCGTCTCGCCGATATTGGACAAGATGGCCAGCGCAGAAGACAATGCTTCTGACGAAGACATGGCAGCTCGTAATGGAGCGAAGAAGACACGAGTCAGTAAGCCGCAGTCCGAAAAGTCGGAAAAGGACGACAAAGAACGTCAAAGGTTGGAGGCCGCCAACAAACGAAAGGGCCGAGCTGAAAGGCGAAGAGGCGATGGTGAGTTTCAATCCGCCTATGGCGAAGAACCCACAACCAGGACACGGCGCAAAACTGACCGCCTGATAGCAGACTCGGATCTATCAGAAGAATTGCCTCCTGTATGTGCAAAGACGGGATTACAAAACCCACCTGAACCGCCGTCTAAGGAGGAATCTCCTTCAAACTTGCAAGCCCCCGGCACTCCGCCGACGACTCATTCGACAGTCGGTAGTTCTCATAAAAGGGGCGGTCGTAGCAATAGGAGGGGGAAAGGCAAAAATCAATATACAAAGGACCGCGACTTGGACGAAGGGTCACCCGCGCGATCCGTATCCCGGGACATCCAAAAGGGCGACGAGGCTACAACAACAGGTCACCCGAAATCCTCAGTAACTGAACACAAGAGCTCCAAGGCAAAAGCCAACCCGGCCAACAAGATGAGCATGGTAGACATGAAACGACGGGTGGCGGCTATCATGGAGTTTATTTCAAGAACCCAAGTCGATCTCGCGACCGAGGCTCCTCTCAGCCAGACTTCCAGTGGACGGCAGACGCCTCAGGAAACAGCGGACACGGTACAGACGAATGGGGATGCTGTCAATGGCAATCACACGTCACCATCGGACGGAGATCGCTTCAGAGAATTGAACTGCATGGAAATGATGGACGTTCTAACACGAGACATGGTCAAGTGGCAGGGCCATTATGCATAAATTTCACGAGTACTGCGGTTTCCTCCCGCATTCGCCTCGCCAAGGGAGAAAGTGAAACTCGAGGGTTTTTCACTGTTGTTCGTTTTTTTTATCTGCTTTGTTTTAATTCCGAAGAACTCGGATAGAGCCCACCTCTATTCCCCTCCCTGTTCATTACCCACTCAGGACGTTTATGGAGTTGTCGAAGCGATGGAAATTATGATTCACATGGCACATTGGACGTCGGCGTTTGGACATTTTGTATGCATCGTTAGCGAAAATGGCAGGCGGAGCTGTCTCGGGAGACTACGTGACTCCAGAATAGTAGGCATCGATGGGCATCTAGGCTGGTTCACGCTGGGCGTGCACCGCCGTCTTGGTGGTCAGTGACCTTTGCACTTGAGCAGACCATCTTTCTCGTGATTCAAAGGCATTCTTGTGGGAGATCATGGCCAATTCGTCCCACGAATGGAAGACTCAAAACATTAGGAGCTCGAGGCTCGCATTGATGTTCAGGAGCCTGGAACTGGCATTGGGCTAACAGCCGGCATCTTTCACGGGTCAATCATGAGATCCCTCCTGAGACTCTTTGCAGCCTGATTCATTGGTTTCATTAATTTATGGGATGGAATGGCCCGGTGGGTTTGGGCCAAGTTGCCTACACAAGGGAAATACAGTGACAATGAAAGGGCGGCCATTTCCCTTGCGTCCAGCCTAACGAGCTGCGATTATTTCGTCAAACCCCTGCCAGCTTTTTCTTGTGACGTATCCGTTGCGCCTTTCTGGCCTGATTAAAGCTCGAGGGCGGCTGTGATATGGAGTGCTGATGAGCACTGATGCTCTCCTGGCTCAAGTCATCCAGAACAAATCTCCCAAGCTTCCCCGTCCGCCAGCTCTCGAGGAACCAGGTAGCCGCTTTCGGCAAGTTCGCGCAGCCGCGATTCTTCAGTAACCCTCGGCGCTTCACGACCGCATCCAGAAGCTCATCCACATCGTTTGTCGGCTGGCAGAACTGATAGTACACGTGCGGGTTCCAGAGGTTCATGCGGTAGAGCAGGTAGTCGACGAGGATCTTGTCGGCGACCAGGCCCGCCTTGACGCCGCTCACGAGCGCGACCTTGAGCATGGTCTCGCCGTCCTGGACATAGGGCATGAAGACGCCGGGCGTGTCAATCATAAAGACGCCGTCGCCCGCGCCGCCCTGCTCCTCGGCCGGCGGCACCACGCGCACCGCCGTGCTGACCTTCCGCGTCACGCCCGCCTGGTTGCCCGTCCTGGCCGCCTTGCTGGTCTTCTCCGGGGTGCCGATGGCGCGGAGCTTGTTGAGCAGGGTGCTCTTGCCGACGTTGGGCATGCCGACGACGAGCGCGCGCAGGCCGGTGAGCGCCTCGTGCCGCGCAGCCATCTGTCGGAGGCGGGCGAGCAGCGCCGTGGTCGATTTCGCATCCGTCCGGCTCCAGAACAAGGCGTTGCCGGCGTCGTAACCGTGGCCGTGGCCGTGGTGCATCTTGCGCAGAGCCTCTTGCGCTTCGGCCGAGTCCTCGCCCAGATCGCACTTGGTGTAGATGACGAGTCGCTCCCGCCCGCGCAGGGCGGACTCGAGCATGGGGTTTTGCGTCGAGAGCGGAAGCCGGTAATCGCGGCATTCTAGAACGAGGGACACGTTGGGCAGCATCGTCCTCATCTTTCCGACACCGGATTTGTGGTGGCCCAGGAAGTACGTCTTCGGGATGGAGTTGGGAAAGGCAAAGGACGTGCGAGGCATGAACTTGAGCACGGGGCCAATCAACTCCATCGCCATCTTCGCGTCGAGGTCCTCAATTTGTTATTCTTGCCGTTGTTGTTTTATTTTCCCAGCTTTGTATCGACATCCTGACTGGCGTCTCGCAGTCTACGGCCAGCATTGGCAGGTTGTCACTTTTCTTTCCCCCTCTCTCTCTCTCTCTCGGCAATTATATATGGGCGCCAGGTCGAATCGTTGGATGGTATTTTCAGAAAAAAAGCAGAGCTAATCCCAAGTAAATAAATCAGCTTGAAAGTGGATT
>AZGY01000024.1:113599-271741 GCA_001636675.1 Moelleriella libera RCEF 2490
CCCCCCCCCCTTTCTCCCTACCCGCGTGAACACGTGCAGATAAGATAGGACGGAGCACCTTGTCGGCAAGGGGCCACTGACGTCATTCCTTGGGTGATGCATGTAGCTCTTGTGCCTGTCCAGTCAGTCTTTCGCGCCAACTGAACCACGCGCTCTGGTCGAGCCTCAGTAACGACACAAGTACGGTCTATACATCGATTGCACCAAGTAGAAGCTGAGCCTCTGGTTGTCTCGGCCATGCAAGAAAAGTGAACCTTGCTTCTCTGCGGCTGTCGTCTAACGAGGATGGCAATGTCTGTATGGCCATCGAGCGCCCTGTTGTGCACGGGGACATTTCCACGTGGAAAAAAAAAAAAAAAAAAAAAATGTTGGATTGTACAACATCACCACGTGAGCGTTTGCTTGTTTCCTTTCTCGCTTTCCTCTCTCCATCTTGATGGCATTGGGTGAGGTGTACGCACGGGAATGGGAAAAACATAAAAGAAAAAGGAAAAGGAAAAGGAAGAGTACCTCTTGTAAATAGGTGTAATTTAGCTCGCAAGCAAGAAGCGTCCTTGGGTTTTGATGCCACACAAAAAAAAAAAAAAAAAAACAGTACCCATGATGAACACGCGGAACCTCGTTTTCCTGCTGGTTTTTGATGGTCAAACTTCTCTGCGAAGGCGGTCAGCCGCTAGTCTACCTTGTACGAGTATCACCCACCATGGCGTTGAGATCGACGGATTCGCAAAGGGGAAACAGGTTTCGCTGGTCACGTTGAGAATTTCATCGGCAGGCGGGAACTACAGCCCTTCCAACTGTTGGGGCACTAATATGTGTTGGACAGTCTGTCCGGCCAGCAGGTGCTCGCGAGCTCCGTGGACATGATCTTCACCAACAATCTTCCTCGCATAAAGCTTTGCGAGCCACCACTCCGTGTACTTTACACGGGCGTTTTCGGCCCCAGCCCCTGGCTCTTTCTTGTACGCACCCCATCCCATGAGGGCGCGTCATTGGAAGAGATGCCCTCTGTTGCGAGAACACACGAACAGCAAGATTCACATCTCATCCAAGGCTTTTTTTTTTTTTTTTTTTTTTTTTTTTTTTTTTTTTTTTCATTCTTCATTTCATCCGTCCCCTGCACAGTCGTTTGCTGGGCCCAGAATGTGAACCTGTCTCCTCGTTGTGCTGTTTTGTTTTCATGGCCTTCTCGTCACTTACAGTGAAAGCTATTCATCAGAGGATATTTCAGCTGCTCATGCCCATCTCTGAGTTACGGAGGTCGGTGGAAAGGCATCACTTGGATCGGCATACACAGGCACACGGTGCTGTCGCACATGCTTTGAACAGGCCTCGTGTTTGGTGTTCCATTCACCGTCGCGGCGCCCGCGTTCCCGCTGGCAATCATCGCCCTGGTGCCGGTGCGCCGGACGCTCGTGCGGCGCATCTGGTCGTCGTCGGAAATGCTGAAGCTGGTGGACGGGCTGGACATTTAGGCTAGCAAACTACTCGACGACGAAGACAAGACGGGCAGGCCAGCCACATGGCCTTGACCATCTCGCCAAACATGGTATCAAGGACTTGCGGCACACCGCGTAGCTGCAGCCCAAACGTAGCACTTGGGCACTCAAGCATAGCCCCCTCGCATATGTGGTCCATCGCAACTCCGTGATACCATTTATTTGGTGCCGCTCGTCACCCTATGATGGCATTCTGGTGCTGCGGATACTCCTCCACGAATGGAGTCGATTCCACCAAGGGGGTGTTCTTGTGAGTACTTTTTCCGTCGCCCTTGCATTCTAGAGAAGAAATCTTCCTTTGGATGTGCGTCTGCAGTAGAGCGTGCCGCCGCTCAATGCGGGCCGTCTCTCGTCTCGTCTCCATTTTCCATCGGCCTAGCCACCACTTGCTTCTCCCCCCGTGTGAGCACAGAAGCACGGGGTCTCTACTTTCGGTACGCGTGGACATTTGTCCAAATGCCCGCAGAACCACTTTCGCCGGGCCAGCCTGGCCCCTTGCCTCCAGTGCACTTCCAAGTGAGCCCGGAGAACAAAGGGCAGCACATTCCGTACAGTACGCACGCGTCGCAGAAACGTGTAACCCGGTCTCCAGAGGGGATGTGTCGCCAGTGCCGGGAGCTTGGCAAGGATCAGTGGCAGACAGCGACTACATTTCGTGGTTGAACGTCGGTCTAACACATGCAATGCGTCAGTTACTTGGAGCGGTTGACGTTCTTGGAAGAGGGGGCTTCAGGCTTCTTGTCCAGCCATCCGTCCCATTGCATGGTATCTACTAGTTCAGCATCAGAGAACACACTGGTCCCAGCCATCCAATCCATGCCTTCATGATTGCCGCCGGCTGTGCACCGGAACCCATGGCAATCTCCCCCGTCCCGCAGGCAAACACTCGTCTTGCGGGACAGCACGGAAGGCTACTCCTTCTCTTTTCTCTAGCTGAACAAACAATCGCTGAAACCCATAGCAAAGTCCGAGATGCCAGTGCCGGGCGCCGCTCAGTCGGGCCAAGGCAGATAATCTGTTTCGAAATACAAGCCGAGCAAGGAAATCGATGAAAAGTTGTTGTTTTGCAAATTGCATGTCAGGCCAGATGAAGAAGCTGTCAATAGAGCTGGGTATCTTGATTCACCGTCTCGAGGTTTCCTGCCTCTTGTCCCCTACAAGCTAGTTTCTCCTCGCGTTGGGCGCACGGCATTGATTGTACATCGACGCAGTCCTTCGCGGCGTCCCAACCCTAATAATCCTTGTCGAGGTCGTGAAGTGAAAGAAAAAGGAAGCGAAGTAGCAGACGAAGCCAAGTGGTAGTATGAAAACAGAGATGCAAAGAAAACTTGATGCGAAAAGATTGATGGAAGGATCAGGTCAGGCGCGCATCTTGGCTCGTACAATTGCGCAAAGCTTTTGGAGTAGTGCTTCTCTAATCCATTGGAGCTGGGCAGACAGGATGGGAACGTCATGCTAAACGGGCCCTTTTTGGGGGGAGTAGGCGCGGACTGATACGTCATGTCAGAACGGGGGGTTTCACTTTATGTTTTTGAACAGATCGTTCCCCAAACTGCCTTCGTCCTTTTCCAAGTCCTTTAATTCGGGGATTGTTGGCGGTGGAGGACCGGCTTGCTTTCTCGTCGAGGCGCCATCGTCAAACAAGATGCTGGACCGCTTGGACTCGCCGCCCCGGAAGATCTTGAACCAGCTGGTCCGTCTCGATTTTCGACCGCCCAGAAGGCTGTTGGCGCCGCGACTTGGGGGTCTGCTGCCGTTTTCTGATGAAAGTGGATTGCCCTCTGTATAATTGGCACTCAGCATATTCCTACTAAAAAGTCGACGGAGGCTGCCTTGACGACCTGAAATAGCAGGGCTCAGGGGCGCCTCGTCGGCGGATCGCTTGGTGCCAGCAATATTACCATTTGACGAAGCAGATGTCTCAACTGCGTTGGTTTGGAGAAGAGATAGGTCGGGTTTCTTGGTTGGTGTTGGAGGCGTTTGAGGAGGCGTGGAAACCTTGGGAGATGCTGGAGGTGGGGGAATATTGGTACCGTCGGTGATGTTGCCAAAGTTCAGATCGAGGGCGGGCAGCTCGAAGCGAGGCTTGGCCGAGCCATTGGCGTGAGGAGACATTACTGAGGAATTTCAGGGGAGACGGGGGGGTTGGCGGGCACGATCTTCGGAAGCGTAGGAAGAAGAGAGAGCAAGAGGCTGCCCGAACCACAGACAACTCGGCGAAGCTGGAAGGTTGAGCCTGAGGCTGGTCCGCCGTTACGGCCAAGAGCAGAAAATGTCAGAAGTCGAAAAGAAGGTACTGGCTGAATTTGAATTTGAATTTGGCGGCCGGCTTAGGTTTACCGGAGCAGACTGAGGCGGCACAGAAAGGAGAGCAACCACGGTATGGCGGATGCTCCGTTGGCCAAGAAAAACTGGAGCTCTCGTGGCTGAAATGGCCAGGGTCTGGAGAGAGTCGGGTGGCGTCAGAGCTCAGAGCGCGGTCGGGGAGAGAGGCGGACGGAATTCGGAAATGGAGGGAAGTTCGCCGGGAGCAGGTGAGGGACCGAGAAAAGGTGTTTTGAGGGCGCGCACGATGATGCGGAAAGAGAGGGTAGAGCAAGGGCGGAAGATTGTCGGCTGCTGGATCATGAAGAAGGAAGAAGGTGCGGAGTGACGAAAGGGATGGATGTGAAAGTTGCCAAAAGAATGAACAATTAAGTCTTCCTGGACAGGGTTTGCTAGTAAGTCAATGGCTTGAGCCTGCGACGAGACGGTGGAGCGAGCTAATCATTCCCAGAGTGTCTACTTTACAAACTCGGAATCATCGCGGGTCCCCTCTCCCCTTCATCGTTGGCCTTCCTCCTGTCCGGAAACCTGCTGCTTGCTGTTCATCCGACCATGGAAATTAGCAAATTGCTCGCGGCAACACCCGAGAGCCCGTGATCAGCACCGAACACGAGCGCTCGTCCTTTCGCCCACCGCAATCGCCATCCGCCGGCTTCAATTTAATCTAGTTTTGGCCTGCACGGACGGGATGCTGGGGGGGCCTTGTGTCTCCTGCCAGTCTCCGACTATCGAGCTGCGAACAAGACGCAGGGGATCGGATTGCGTCGTGCAGAGTCATGAGGGTGTCTCAAAACCACGAAAAGTTTTTTTTTCTTCTTCTCCTCTTTCCTTTGCTTGACGCCGTCATTGTCTCACTCGGCACCGTCATCGGACCGTAGAATCAACTGGGTGCGCAATGTATGGCCACACACGTGTGGTGTGCTCTTCGCTGACGATACTGCAAAAAGCAACCACCCGACACGTCGCCCAAATGCTACGCCCGGCCAGGCAGCCACGCATTTGGTCCCATGCCTGCACATGTCATGCAAGGCACGCTGGTGGTGGTGGGGTCCATCTTGCAGCATCTAAACGCCACAGCCCCATCAACTCCTTCCCGGAATACCAAACTCCATCCTCGGCCGGCTGCTTTCACAAGAAGCACGAGGGCCACAGCGCAAAGCCCAAGTGCCTTGTCTCGGCGAGCCTCTGCCACGACTTGATTCTTTTAATAGCATGGAGGTGAACCAAGGGTCTCAGCTTTGACCACAGGCCTCATTAGCGTCCAAAGTAGCCATCGTAGCGAGACGCAACACAGTTGACGAATAATAATTGGGCGGAGGCTGATCTACCCTGTCCTACCCTACATACGGCCGACATGCTTGCACAGCTCCTAGGCCCCAGCAGCTCCACATTCCTTTCTTCGCCAGAAGCTTGGCTAAGGCCGATTGATGAACGAACGAACGACAATGCCACACAGGCAAGAGCCCCCCCATGCAGAGCTTGCACTGGCATCATATCTACTAGCTCTCATCTGAAGAAAGCGTGCTTATGGCGAGCTCTCAACGGCTCTCGTGGCCTTCGCTGGCACCGCAACTCCTGTTGCACTCGACCAAGGCGCCATCAAGACTGACAAACCTGCCGCGAACAGTCGTGCGACACAAGTCAGGTCCGTACGGCTACACCCAGGCGAAAGCTCTCATTTACTCTCAGAACGGAGAACCCTCGGACGTCTTGAAGTAGGAGGTCCCGGTAAAGCTGCATCATTGACGATGCATGCTGATTTGACGCTCGCAGGCTTCACACACATTCCATATCCCCCTCTCTGCCGAGCTCATCGATTCTTGTACGAACGCTTGCAGCTCCCATCAACCCAGCCGATATCAACACCATCCAGGGCACATATGGATCCAAGCAAGCCATGACATCGCTCATCGGCACATCTGCGCCGTCTGCTGTACCTGGGAATGAGGGTGTCTTTGAAGTGGTCTCGTCCGGTGATTCGACCTCATCACAGTTTAAAAAGGGCGATTGGGTCATTCCCTCAGCTCAACAGATTGGCACATGGCGGACGCACGCAGTTTTTGATGCAGACCATCTGCTCAAGGTTGAAAAGAAGGACTTGACGCCCACTCAAGTCGCGACTGTCAGTGTCAACCCGTGCACAGCTTACCGGATCCTGCGAGAATATGGTCCGGCCGTTGCTTCAAAGGCTGGCCAACCTATGAGGCCCCTTGAGCTTGGTGGAGGCGAGTGGTTCATCCAGAATGGGGCCAACTCCGGCGTGGGAAGAGCAGCGATCCAGTTTGGGAAGCTCTGGGGACTGCGCAGCATCAACATCGTCCGCGACAGGGACTCAAGCCAAGAGACGGACATGCTTCAGAAGGAGCTTCGCGACTTGGGAGCCGATGTTGTGGTGTCAGAATCAAGATTCTTGTCAAGAGACTGGAAAGATCAGCTCGCGGAAATCACGCGAGGTGGACGTGAGCAAATCGGCCTCGGCCTCAACTGCGTGGGCGGCAAGTCCGCCACAGCCTTGGCTAGGTCACTGGGCGAAGGAGCGGCGCTTGTTTCCTATGGTGGCATGTCGAAGCAGCCTGTTGCGCTACCTGTCGGACTGCTCATCTTCAAAGACATCCGCTTTGTCGGGTTTTGGCTTTCAAAATGGAATCAGAGGGATGTCACGGGGCGGAAGCACATGATTGATGATATTCTCAACCTGGTTCGTCTGGGTCACATCAAGGACGTGCCCGTTGATGAGATCAGATGGGACTGGGATACGGAGGAGGCCAGTCTCAGAGAGGCAGTGCAAGGGACATTGCAAGGCTTCCGAAAGGGCAAAGGCGTGTTTGTATTTGGAGACACGTAGCTCATCGAAAGAACAAAATGTGTATGCGGCACGCGTTTTCGGCTACTCAGAAATGTCGACGATTAACTTCCTCCCATGAACCGGGCCTCGAGAATGCGAACAAGATGCATCAAGCCCAGGTTTCAGTAGAAAGGTTGAGGTTGGAAGTATGGTTTTGCAAGGCAGATGCGCTACGAAGTGTGCACTGAACGCGAGTGTCGCTCTCAGATGGTGGCTCGGAAATTGCACCTCGTCTACGTCGATGAGAAGAAGGACAAGGAGTGCGCCCAAGGAATCGCGTTCAGAGGGGGCCGCAACAAGGACGGACGTCGATGCCTCGCAGATGAAAGCGAAAACTGGAAGCATGGTATGGTACTGAACAGTTGTCAGACCTTGGTCCATCTGTCCGTCATCCGACACGTGGCAGCCTGCTGGGGACGGGGGACCCAGAAGGAAGGAGCACTGGGGGCCGGGGGGCTTGAGTCCATGTCAGGGTCCGTCGGCAGCGGCGCCACAGATCTACTGCGAGTGTGGGACTGCTTGGTTCTGTGAGGTGAGGGAAAGTATGGACGTCGGCGCCAGTGACGACAGATTTCGATCTCTGCAGTCATACGGAGGACATTGACCACGCAAAGGTGTCTGAAGCAGGTTCCAGACACTGACGCACTCCGAACAGATTGGGGAGTGAGTGGCTGCCTCGCCTGGGCAATTCACACGTCAGCACATGCAGGTACTTCCGTATTGTTCTCAGATCTCGGGACGGTGGGCCAAGATCCACCCTGCAGGCTGCCGACCCCCCTCAACCTTATTCCCTTTTGATCCTTCATAAACAGCCTTATTCCCGTTCATCCTTTACTCAGGATACACTCCGCCCCAAACCTGTCATCAAACTTGCCCATGGTGGCAGACTCGCTTGACCCATGCCGCCGACATGCAGGGTACAATGTGGACAAGGATAACGAAGCTGGCGGCCACAAATCAATCCAAGGATCTGGACCAACATGTCGTCGCCAACGCGGTGAACTTTGCTCAGAACCTGCTTTCGGCCAACTCGTTATTGCGCAACATACAAAACTCGGTCAAATCGGAGTTTTGTCGCATTTTGTCGCCGTTGAAGCGTAAACGCGAGGCCTCGGACGACCATCACCCCACGCTTCCCAAGGAGGAAGAGGCGGAGGAGGAGGAGGTTTTCCCCCAAGGCGAAAAACGTCGCAAACTGGCGCAACCCTCATGTCAATTACCGCAGCCCATCACTGAACTCGACAGAGCTCCATCAGCAGCGCAGCTGCGTATTGTCGTCTTTGGCTCGGGCGAAAATGGGGAGTTGGGGCTGGGGCATTTGCAACAGGGCAAGCTATCACCATCTGTCGCACGCCAACCGCGGCTCAATTCCTTCCTCGATCCATACAAGGCTGGCGTTGTTCAAGTGGCAGTTGGCGGCAAGCACTGCGCCGCCTTGACGCATGACGGGCGTGTGCTCACCTGGGGAGCGAACGGCTTGCAAGCACTCGGCAGGAGAACAGCCGGGTACGAGGTAGCAGAGCTCGACGATGATTCAGCTTGGCTTGATCCGCTCGAAAGCACCCCAGGCGCAGTGGATGGGCTGTTCGGCCTGGACTCGGATATAGAACAGGTTGCCGCCACCGAAAGCGCTACCTTTGTCCTGACCAAGACGGGCTCGGTATATGGCTGGGGCGCTTTTCTCGTAAGAGCCCCTGATCTTTCCTCGGCATTCCTTGCACGAAGCTGACTGTTTATATCGTTAGGGAAGCGATGGGCTGTGCGGCTTCCTGCGCGACCAACCACGGAAAAAGAAGAGGAGACAGGTCGGGAGCCGATTCGAAGCAAAGGTGCAAGCCACGCCAATCCGCATCGATGGGCTGAAAAACATCAAAGAGATCTCTGCCGGGAGAAACCACGTCCTCGCGCTCACACATTCAGGGCGCGTCTACGCATGGGGCTCCGGTCATCAGGCCCAACTAGGTCGCCGCCTTGTCCAACGCCACCAGCACGATTCCTTGATCCCGCGCGGCCTGAATCTGCCCAGGAGAGGCATTGAGAAGGTCTTTGCAGGGTTCAACCACAGCTTCGCGCTCGACACGCAAGGACGGGTCTGGACCTGGGGCCTCAACAATTTCGGCCAGACTGGCATCCCGATCGGCCGCGGCGACGACTACATGCACGTCGGCACGCCCACAATCGTCGAGAGCTTGTCCGGGTACAACATCCGGCAGATGTCTGGCGGGCTGCACCACAGTCTGGCGTGCACGCAAGACGGAAGGGTCCTTGCCTGGGGCCGCTGCGACGAAGGCCAGCTGGGCATCGATGTGTCCGCGATGCCAGAGGCGCACCTCCTGTCGGACAGCCGGGGGAAAGCTCGGATCTTGCTGCAACCCACCGTCGTGCCGGGGCTCACGGCCAAGTTTGTGGCCGCTGGCATGGACAGCTCCGTCGCCATCAGCCCCCGCGGCACCGTGTCGACCTGGGGCGTCTCCGAAGATTACCGCACCGGCTTGGGCACCCAGGAGACCATCAGGACACCCATCGAGCTGGTGCAGAAGGGGATGCGCAATGGGGGGTTCACATGGGCTGGATGTGGCGGCCCCTTTACCATTATCGCGCGGCCATGCGCACCATGAAGACAACCTCGACTACGAATCACGACGCCAATGGAAAAGTAAACAATGTATCGCGGTCGAGGCGCTGTTGCCTACAAAACACTAAGCTTACCAGTAACGACATGAAAACACTGCAGAGCGCCAAGTATTCTTTGTCGATTGCTAGCGTCCCGGTGTCGCAGACATCTTATAACGAGACTCACGACGGGAGAATGAAGTATGTTTCTAATGCTATTGCCATGACATCCCGACCATCACATGAACGAGACACACGACACGACAGAGAAAGAAAGCACATCTTGAACGCTATTGCCATAATACCCAAATGTCCAGCGCTTGAAACCAACAACACCAACGGCGGCATTTGAAATTCATGTTGCGAGATGCTATGATCCACAAGGTCCTGAACCCTACAGGAAGGAATATCAGTCCACAACGAACAAGATATCACGTTACGAGGTGCTGCTATTGTCTACGATATTTTGAGCTGGAAATAACACAAAGGCGCGGGAGATCAATCATGTTATGAGATGCGACTGTCCACGACATCTTCAGCTGGATCCGAGGCCCTACACGCACAGAGGCTGGGGGGGAAAAAAAATCATGTTTTGATGTGCTATTGTCTACGATATCTCGAGCTGGAAAGGAAGCCTTGTAAGCACAGCGGCGGGGGATATGTCATTTTATGAGGTGCTATCATCTTTAATGTTCTGGCGTAGAATGACGCATACAGGAAGAGCGTGCATCAACATACAATCGCGCCTACTGTGTATTGGTCGGCTTACATTCGCTTCTTTATCCCGGACGCTATAGATGGGTCATGAAAATAAACGCCGAGAGCAGTCCCCGCGCACGCTTCTGCTGGTTGGATATGAAAAATTTCCTGCACCCCGTGATCTATTAACTTGTTTTCTTTACACTCTCTGTATCTGAACGCTTGGGCGTGCAAGTAGAGCAATCTTCTCTACCTGCCCATTCTATTCCTGGGGATCGAAACCGGGCGCCCATTTCAGCAGAGCGAGCCTGAGCGTCGTCGTACCCCGTTGAGTCTAGTAGCAACACCTGTAGTATTCAAGCCTCGTGTTCGGTCATCGTGGTCGTCATTGTCGTCGTGTGGTCGTCGTCATCTATGCTCGCAGTGCCTGTGCCCATTCATGCAATTTGTCAATAACAACCGGAGCAAACGCCGTCAAAGTGTCGTCAATCACGTTGCCAAAGTACACAATCGCCTCTTCCTCCGAAAGCTCCAGGTGGAACCTCTCCCGGACTTTCATGACGGCCTTGTCGGGCTCCAGCATTATGTCGGGGATATTGGCATGGAGCATGAGGCTAAACAGATTCAGAATCAGGTTTGACGATTTGCGGAGTGCGGTGTAGGCCATGAAGCAATACTGCTTGAAGCGGTTGTACTGCTCGGAATTGACGCCGCCCATGCACTCGACCATCTCCTTGGAGAGCTTCACCAGCGGAGCAAACGGCTTAGGATCTCGTCCGAGAATGAAGCCAAAGTCGGCGTGGAAGAAGTGCCCGTCGGGCGCCAGCAAAAGATTGTCGAGATGCCGGTCTCCGACACCGAGGATGTACGTGATGACGCAATACCCCGCGCACGATTTGATGTACGTGTCCAACGTCTCCTGTCGCACGCCAAGTGGCTGCCTCTCGTCGGGGTTGTGATGCCTCAGATAAGCAAGGGCCGGATTTGTCCTGTACTTGTTGACGATTGCTGACAGGCTTTGCGATTGCACGAATTGTGAGGCACCAGCGGTGGTGCTCGTGGCCAGGATCTTGTAAGGCGACAATTTCAAATCAAGATTCTCCTTTTGTAGCAACTGATCCATGAGGGTAATGATCTGGATCACGAGCTGATCCTGACGCAGGTCGTCGCCCAGTTTGAAGATGATGGGATAAGTGCTGCCCGTCGCAGTCTTGAAGGCGCACTTGATGGGGTTAAGTGATGACTTGAAGACGGCGACCTGATCAGGCACCACGCCCGTGATCTTGACGGACGGGTCCAGGGGCATGGGCAGGGGCGGGTCGAAGGCAAGAAGCTCATTCTTGGGGTCTGCCAGGAAATTCTTGAGACGATCGACCTTTTTCGCGATGGACTCGCCCGATGCTTTGATCTCGCTCGCAATCTTGGACAAGATGGCAATCATCTCGGCTTGACGCAGCAAAGTCTTCCGATCATCGATCCCCGTCGGCTGTTTGACAAGCTCCGTCATGAAATCGTAAGCAACCTTGCGATACGTGCTGCGGTTGTCGAGGCCCTGTTCTGGGCCATGATCATCGCACTCCACCATGAGGTACCAGTGGAAGTAGTTGCCCAGCATGAAGTTGGACGCGGCTCGTTGGATGAGGAAACGCGCCAAGGACGAGTCCTGCGTGCTCTCTTGGTCCGAGTCGGCAGATATATGCTCATACTTCAGGGCCTGAACCAGCTGCAGCAGGTAAAGGAGCAGCTCCTCGTCATCTGACTTCCGTAGCCGGTCGACGGCATATGATCGAACGGCGGCATTGTCAAAGGACGGGCCGAGAAGCTCCAGAGCGTCGTCGACATCAATCTCGGTCCACCGGCTGAGGACGTTCTTGGCTTGCTTGGACTCGCCCTGGTCACCCCAGTTGACTGATTTGACGAATTTGTTCAGGGCGCGTTTGTCCCGTGTGAGGTGGTATCGGAATTTCCACACCAAGTCTGCCTCCTCCGGCGACAAAATGTGCGTCGGTGGATACGAAATGATGAGGTTGAGCTCATCGCGGACCTTGGCATTTGGCTTTAGGTCCTTATCCAAAACGCCGTGTCGATGCGAGCTTCGAAAGAGCCGTCTGTGTTTGGCTTCGGCTGGATTGTCTCTCTGCCCCACTTCCGGGTCGTAGACGCGAATCAATCTCGTGTCGAAATCCTCGGACGTCTCTCCCGGAGCATTGATGCCGGGGCCGTACTGGACCTTGAGCTGCTGGTGCGGAAGAGCCCCCTGTGAGGCCGATAGCGGCTTCAGGGCTGAGATTGGCGGAGGGTCGTACTCGTGGTCCGCGAAGACGACGGGGAAGTCAAAGCGAAGCAGTTCGACGTTGAGCAAAAAGGTCGACGTATCTGGTCTGCCGTCGCCACCATCGCTGCGCGGCCCTTGGGCAGAGTCATTCTCGGCCTGAAGGGCGCGTTGCCGTCGAAGCATCTCCATGGATGACTTGGCAGCCTGGAGACCTGTCCGCTCGAAATTGCGGAAGACCATCTGGTCAAGCCAGTCGACCCGGGGGATTTCACCCATCTCGTGCTTTTTGAACAGCTTTTCCATCCTGTCGAGCTCTTCGGCATCCTTGTCCAGCAGCGGGCGATTTGTCTTGGCTGGGACCAGAGCCGGGGTGGTGGAATTGTCAGTCCCATCTGCGCGCTTGTGCCTGTGAACCAGGCATTTTTGGCGCCCTTTCTGGACTTGGTTTTCGGCGTCAAACATGGGCAGGGTCGTGCCGCCGAATGGAATGGCATGGGCGACGGACCTCGGCCCGCCGCCGGGTGACAGGTCCCATATGGTTATGGCGAGGCAGGCATTCACAGGCAACTGTTTGTAGGTGATGGGCAGCTCCAGCCACTCGTTCCATCTGTGTCGTCAGCAAGGCGGGTTTCTCCCCAATGAGTCCATTTTTGTTACGTACTTTCTCTCAGTTCGGAAAGCCTTGTACGCTGTTCGTATGGGCATTGTGAGCGGCTTTGAGCCGGCCCAGACTGCCACGGTGATGTAGAGATCAGAATGCGGGCTGAGAGGGGGGGGGAACGGCATCAGTCCTGCTTCATGCCACATGGCCTAAAGGGGGGATTTACCTGGTGTTGGAGCCTATATGACGAAGTTCTTCACGCTCGAAGAGCACAGAGGCCTTTACGAATGGCTCATCGCCCTCGAGATTCATTCTGGCCGGCGAGGGTCAGCGTCTGGAGGGATCGAGCACGAGCACGGGCCCGAGAACAGGTACTTACATGCGAATCTTGACTGGTACATCGACGTCTTTGGAGGCAGCGAAAGAAAAGGGGTCCATTCTCCCGTACTCGGCCATGATGACGGCCGACTGACCCCCCCAGGAGCCCCTCAGAAGCCCCTCAGAAGATGCAGCAGAGAGCCGAGGGGTGGTCAAATATAATATGTATTGGGAGGGCTGGCTAAATCAGGCGGGCTTTCATGTAGCAGCGAGGTGAGTTGGGCAGTGGGACCAGAGCTCTCGCGTTCGTGGGGTCGGGGGCCCCTCCCTCTATTTCTACTGCCGCTGCTGATCTGCGTGGCGGGGGGGCAGGCACCACCGGGCAAAGGTGTGCACCAAAGTCTAATAGGAAGCAGACGACTCTGTTTGTTTGTTTTGTTTATTTCATTTTGGATTCCCGGGCCCTTCTATAGCTGACTGGCACAGTACATGTAGTTCTACCTTGATATCTGCAAAATACTCAAAATCGCCAGCCCATGAAGCTTTCAAAATTCACATGGTCAATCCTGCGTTTCCGCAAACTCCCCAAACAACGCACCACCCAAACCCCACGCCAAACACATCTTCGTCATTTCTTGCCTTGCAAATGCCACTGAAACACCTTTCTGAAAGTCTCCTTGGCATCCTTGTCAATCACTTCCCCGTGGCACGGAACAATGGTCTTGAAGTCCCACTTGTCAATGACCTTGATGCTGTCGGTGAGGCTGCTGCGGTCCTTGGCGGTCAAGTACCAGTTGAAGCGCTTCATCCATGTGGCGTCGCCCGCAGTGCTCTGCGCCGTCTGGAAAATCTTGTCGAAGAAGCCGCTCGGTTTGTGGCCCTCGGGCGCCTTGCTGTACTGCTCGATGGCGGGCAGGTTGAACATGAGATCGGCTTGGATCAGGACCTTGTCCGGCCGGTAATTGAAGACGAGCTCCTTGTTGGCATGGCCGTCGACATACTCGTAGTCAAAGTCGGCGTCGAACTCTGGGCTGATCTTGATGTTGCGCTTCCCCTCCTTCTTGAAGACGACGGCGAATGGGTCGTCGTTGATGTTGGGATCACTCGTCTGCTTGGCACGCTTTTCCGGGAGGCCCTCGGGGCCGATGAGCTTGGCACCAGGATACCGCTTGGCCCATTCCGACACGAAGATGTGGTGCTCAAAGTCGGGCGCCACAATGTAGCCCACCTTGCCGCCGAGCTCAGCGACCTTGGCGCTTGTATTTTCCGTGAGGGCGACCGGCGAAAAGACGGCCAGCTGGCCAGAGGTAAGCCTGACTGCAAATCATAGTCAGCAGGCCAGATCACGCATCCCGAGAGGGCACACGCAGAGGGAGGGAGAGAGAGAGGGAGGGAGAGAGAGAGAGAGAGTGCGTGTGCGAAGCTGTGAAATACCTAGTACCTAGAGTGCCACGACCACCGACCTTGATTTTGCCAAACCGTGAAAAGGGCACAGAAAAGGTGACGACGTTTGGCGTGATGTTGCGGATGACCATGAGGTCGGCCGGGTTCGGAGGTACCAGTTCGGTCGTCATCTTGGTAAAGGGACGTCTTGACGAGGACACAGGGTTGCGCAGATTCAGCACTGACGCCGACGTAATCTTTGACACTGCAAGGGCACGACTACTTAAAGGCGAAACTAAGGATGGAATGGAATTATCGATGACGCCAGACGGGAAGCCGGCGCCTCGGGAACAGCGACACTGAGCCACGCAATGTCGCCATGGCATGGCAACACGTCCTATTCGACAAGGTACTGTTCGCGTCCTGAGAGAACACGGCATGCTACGGCGTTCAGACGAGATGAAGTGGAGAGAAACAAATCTGTGAGTACAATTTCCAAATTGGAAAAAAAAAAAAAAAAGGTGGCTATGCACAGAAACGCGAGCCGGCTTGCTCGAGATTTGCGCGGTCCTTGAGCAGCGGCCCAAACGAAGCTTCGCGGACTTTTACCCAAGCTCCGTCATCCGATTTCGTTTTTAAACCCTTTGGCAAACCGAACCTGGGTGCGAATGTCAAATTTTGGGGAGCTGTCAAAAAGCCCGACGGCGCGAAACGTCTATGACTCGGCTCGACCGGGCCTATGACATCAGTCCGTGATTGCGGCGGCGCCAAGACGGACGAGACTTCCCTGATAAGGGAAAAAATCGAAGCAGAAGGGGCCTGGCGGGCTCGTGTTCTTCTGTAGCCTGCCGGACGAATGCTGAAAAAAGCTAAGCCACACGAGACGCGCGCGCTCTATGCCTCACAGATTATGACACGCGGCTCGGCAGGGAAAAACCAGAGAGTCGTTTCCTGGTGTCAGCCAAGTAGAGAGCAACGCCTCGTGCTGCAATTTTGTAAGAGGCGGGTTTTCCCCCCCGTTTCCACAGCTGATATCTGGCATGCCGTCAGGAGCGTTCGCACCCTTTTGCTGCATATCTACCTACCTAAAGTACCTACCTAAAGTAGGTAGGTAGATAAAGTAGGTATGCAAAGCGGCGGCTCACTGTCTTGAAGCGCCTGGTAACTCCCTCTCCCTCCCATGATCATCACGGGGCTCGTCTGGGAACCAGGCGAGCCGCAGTATGCCTGACAAAATATCACAACATGGAATTATCTCATGGCCTTGACAAGAGAAAGACGCCTTTGGCGCAGTGCTCGAGTCTATGAAGCGGGAGTCTCGAATTTTCCCGAGGCAGCCCAAAAACTGAGCCCGTGCATGCGACTGCAGAAATCTGCGGAGCGCCAGCACTACAATCCAAGGATGCGTTTCTAGAGACGCATTCCTAGTATGCGCGCCCCCCGAGTAGCAGCCCACGTTCGCACGATCTCGTGGCCCAGCCAGCTATGGCATTTTGACAGAATTTTTCTTTTCGCTTTGTGGCCGGCGCTCTTGCCTAGGATACTCAAAACCCACACTCAATGGCAGTACGCCAGAACTCCTACACGCTTCGTCGCCTGAAAACTGCAAAACGCCAGCTGAGGCATACGTGAGCGCTGTCTAAAGCATTTCCATGAAAACCGACGAGATGACAAGAAATCTATTCTGTCCATCATTAAAGCCGAATAGACCGTAAAGGCTCGAGTTGGGAAAATGAGGCATTTGCCGTCCTATCCACGCTTTGACTCGACGCAGACCGATCATGTCGAGCAGGCGAGAGAAGCGTTTAGAGTACCATGACAGGCTGAACGTACGCAAAAGAAGCAATTTGGGTCGTCCTCGATGTTCAGCGGACATCAGATTGCTGTTGCTCGCTGCGTTTTCTCTCCTCCCGCGACATCAATAGCCATCACCCGGTCACACGACCTGAGCTACATACCACCAGGCCATCGCGCTGAAGGGACCCCCCCGGAGCCGACGAGCTGAGCCGGTCCCGCGACTTCAGCGCATCAAGATGCTCTACACTGATCGCCGAATGAGCCCGGCACGGAAAGGGTCGATTGTGAGACACACCGTCTAGATACGGTTCAGACGCAAGCAATGGACAGATTGTGTTCATCAAGTCAGAGGGACTACACACCGTGGTCCGATAAGAAACCAACACATGATTGCAAGAAGCGCACGCTCCTACTATCAACGTGACATTCGACTAGCCGTACCAACCTCGCGCCCCAGGGCCAAGTGGTGTTGTCTCTGTGCGATGAGGTATCATTGGATCGACTATGTTGAGGGTTTCTATGATCTCACGCCATGTTTTCGTGTCCATCGACAAGATCGCTTGGTGCTTCGATGCCCCATGGCGTTGCGTGCTGTCGTCCATGGAGTCTCGATCGACGGGAGCTGCAGGCGTGCATTAGTCTGGTGACAACTCTGACAGGGCGTATGGATCAGTTACGTACCCAGAGCCGGCATATCGTATTCATCGAGCTCGATTGCGACCCTTCCATCTCTGATGAGGAAGCTGACGTAGAACATGTTCTCAACTGTTTGGCCGAATGAGCTGGGGTTGACAACAAATCGCATCAAGTCGATCCCTCCAGTGCTGCGCAACCCATGTTGATGCATGAGCCTCGTCTTCTCATCGTCGTCCATGTCGTCCTCGATGAGATCAGCGACGAGCTCTTGTTTTTGGCTTTGGATGCTGCGCAGCAGACCCAGAATCTTGGTGCAGGTAGCGGTGAGATCATTTTCCCTCTGAGCCATGTCCTCCACGTTGAGCACCTCGGGCCTGGTCTCTGTGAGGTTCTGAGGTCGGAAAGGCGCGCTCCGTTTCGCGATTTTCCGCGACTTCTTCTCCACTGACAGTGGCCCGAGCAGGAACCCAGGAACCGCTGGCCTCCGGATGTGCGGCAGGCACGCGTAACGCCCCAGATGCTGCCAGTTCATCATGTCTCCCTCATCGCCTATCGCATCTTCATCGTCGCTGCCATCGACGTCGCGCGCCTCCGTGCCCAGGCGCCGTGAAGCCGTCCGCCGCTGGCGTTGTGTGCCGGACAGCTCTGACGCGTTGTCGTCGCTTATCCCAAGACCCTCGCGCATATACGAGATGGCCTTGGTGACAAATTCATCGACGTCGAGGCCATTGTCGAGGCCTCCCTGCACCAGGCGCAGAGTCTTGCGGTAGGACAAATCGGTCGTGGTGACGAGCAGCTTTGAATCAATTGCTGCTTCCGTGGTTTGCTTGACGTGCTTCGAAATCTCATTCGCCTTGACTATCGTCTCGTACAGCTTCCGGGAATCACTGGACAGTAGTTCTTCCGTGTTTTCGGTGACATTTTTGAGAAGATCTCGGAGGCCTCTCTGTACTCGCCGGCGTTCCTGCTGAGGCTGATCCGGATCGTAGATGTCGAGAGACTCGTCAGGATCGATGTCAGGTCTCTCATACCTGAGCCGACTTGCAGACGGCACTGATGAGATTGTGTCGCCTCTCTTGCGTTTCGGTGCTGTCGCATCTCGGCCGTTGGCTCTCGTCAGGTCCCCCGTCGCCGCCGGTGATGTCCGCGATGGTGACGGGGATTCCTTCTCGGACGAGTCGTCCCTCCTACGGGAGGGCATCGGAAGGCGAGATTGTTGGTGCGCCAGGAGTCTGATGGGCTCAGCGAGTATCAAGGTAAGGATGATTGACCTGTCGGTGATTTGCAACCCCGACACATTGACGTGTGTTAGTGGTGGATGCGCTAGTCGCGTCGGGGGGCGGCGCGTCTAAATGAGCAAGGCCGCCCCACGAGATCAGCCGAAACCCGTCAGGCTCCCGCCCCTCTGGTCTATGCTAGTTGTATCACCACCGCGCTGGCTGCCTATTATTGCCATGTGGGAATAGAGATGTCACTCTTCACCTGCTTCGCTGACGGCCGCTGTGAGGAGTCTGGCAAGCCGACACGCATCTGGCGACATGCTGCAGGAAAGACATCGGAAGTGCGTAATTTGGCTCTACGTCAAGGAGGCGCAGATGTCTTCCCTTTGATGCATCACCTTGATCCTCGAAGGAACAGCAGTCGCAACTTCACCCGTCGCTTGTTGCTTGAGTGCATCGAACTTCCAGCAGCCCAGACTGTGGGGTCTGTTGAAGGCAGTAAGTGACCTGCGTCTTGCGAGCGCCCGGCGATGACAAGGCTCCAAGGCCAATCGACGTGGTCAGTCCGCCGCTCTGCCGCTTCTTTCCCTGTACCACTGCTATTCTGTCGGAGCCGTCCGTCTTGGTTGTCTTGTCTCTGCGTCGTTCAATGCCTCGAGGCAAAGAACTTACGCCTCAGCTGCGGTCAAGACTCTGCGGCCTGCGGGTCCTCACTTTGAGCTTTTCACGATTTCCACGAGCTGCACCCTGTAAGTGCCTTTGAGCACGATGAAGTACACGTGCCGCAAGGAGGCCGAGCGAAAGGATTGCCTCAGCCTTCCTCGGTCTCGGTCGGGTCGCCCGCCGGTTCTGTCTGAAGACGACCGAGATCAGAGCTCTTCGAAGCGGTAGGTCCCGAACTCGGCATGCGGGCATTGCAGAAAGTGAAGCATTCAATGAGACTGCAAATGGCGCTTGGGAGATAGTAGTCAAGGCAAAAAGTACCTGAAAATGCAAAACATGAAATGACGCAACACTTTGATGCACACACAACTTGGTAGAGCCTTCCTTTGGTCCGCGGACTGCGCTTGAACGGATGCAGATCTGGACAAGGTACCGATATATTCGGCTTCATTTGAATGAAGGAAGACCTGCCACCCAAATCGGCAATTGTATTGCTCGAGAGTCGATCTCGTATTACTCCTCCATGGAGAAACGCACATGCGCATCCAACCGTTGCCGGAGGTGCCCTTCAATTATGCCACGACGGAGACAGTAGCCTCGAGGAGGTCCTTAAATGATGCCTTGTGCTGACTGTTCTTTGAGCCCAAAACCGATTGAGTATGATGTGCAATTAAAGTGTCATAGATTCGACAGCCCAACCATCGGGAATGGATGCCAACACAACAATTGTCCGACTGCAACACAGTCTTTGACTGCCTATTGTACGAGGGCGAGGAGTGCCTGTTCAAGGTGCTTGAGAGGGGCTGTCGCAGCCACTCGGCATCCCCTGCAGGAGCACCAGCAGCACCACACCGCCACGGCCCAGTTAGGGCAGTGGACCGTTTGTGACGGTACTGAGAGGCCTGCAAGCAAGCGCACCCTTTCGACTGTACGAATGGAGGCCAGCGTCAGCAGTTTCGTCGCCCGCACATGCCATGAGGGCATTAGACGCTCCTTTCCCTGGTTTAAGTAAGTATCTAGTAGCTGTTCAAAAAAGAGTTCAGACCTAAAGGGCCCCGGAACTTTGAACCGCGTCAAAAGACTTCGGGGCACTCAACATGATCAAGAGCAATCCCTCCTCTGACCCAAAGAGTATCGAAAATGCTCATTTTAAAAATAAAAGAGCACGTTGCAATGTCCGGTCCGTAATAATTTGCGGGTCGTGCGCTACTTTAACGCCGCCCTCTGGATGCGAATCAGCGTTGAAAGCCAAGCACATCGGAAACGAGCTGGTGACGCTGTCTTCGCACGCTGGCACTGTACATGATCGCTGCACGATATGCAAGCAACTATTTGAAGATGCCGTCATGCTCTCTGGGCGCAGTGAGCGTCAAGGAACTTTTGAAATGCGGGCTCTCGGCCAGTAATACGGCTCATCTGTGAGCATGACCTGCCCGCGCCGCCGCTTTCCTCACAGTCCGCATGTTCAAGGCTTCGTCACGTCTACCAAGAAGCGCGGACGAGGCTCTGCTTTGAACGTGCTGCAGATATGCAGGGATCTTGCGGGGGTCTTCTCGCTACCGTCAACGAACAGGAAAGAGTTAAAAAAAAAATGTACCTTGCCAGGATGTCAGCCTCGGAAACGGTACGCGGTTGCCCGAGTCCATCTCGATGATGACGATTCTCATCATAGATTTACCGGGCCCCGGGAGACCGATATTGGCTCCAGTGGAAATCAAGTTCCCCCTTCCATTACCGAGGAATGTGCAACCTCGAGTGCCAAGCATTAATAAACTTGCTATCGCTAGCCGGTCTGTCGACGCAGAACTAAAATCACTCGTCCCGTTGACGGCAGGACAGTTCACAATAGACTCCACCTGAAGTCTAAACTGCTTCAGTCCTATTCGCGCGCTGGAGTTGACGATGTGCCCGCACAGCCCGACCCGCAGAGCCCACAAGCCCGCCCGGTCCCTGCCTTGTTTCCGCAAACCTCGCGTTTGTGCATGGACTCCGATATGATCATTTTCTACCAACGCCCCAGCTAGTGCCAGGAGAGAATTGAGCCAAAAATTTGGGGAGGTGGGGCCCGACCGCCGTGCTTTCAGCGATCGCCAGAGGCTTTTATTTTCGCACCTCGGTCTGCTTCATGGGTGAAGATGCGAGTCGGACGTGTCACCTTTCGTGGAAGTGACTGTATTTTGCATGTGCCCAAGTGTACGCGTGTGCGCGTGTCGTGTGTGTCCGGTGCGCGTCGAGTGTCAGAAGATGAGGACGGAAAGGCCAGGCGGCAGGCAAAAAAGGAAAACCTGCCATCACCGGACCATTTCCCAGTCGAGAGAAAAGGCTGTAGTGGTGTGCAGCTAAACTCGTCTGTAGCAAGTAAGCTGTGTGAGCTAAGCTGAGCTCCATGGGCACGAGACCAGGCCAGCTTTTGCAAGCCTGATTCGTTCGTTCGTTCGTGGCTTGCTTGCTTTCCGGGAAAACTGCTACTAATAGCAAACGACCATGGTGTGGCATGGCCATGCCACCACCAAGAAGACCCTAGCTGTTTTGGCCACGCAGCGCCGCAAGGGAGAACGTTGAGCTGCGACGCCGCTATCAGGGCAACAACGGTCACCTCCAAATGCCCGCGCAGCAGCCAGCACCCCTGCCCGGTCGAACAAACAAGTTCCGAGACCCCGCCGAACCCGCCTGGTGGGTGGTTGGATTGGCGGCCGTCGAGATCCACGATAACAATACTACCCCGCCATGGGCTGACGACAAGTCAGTCACGTCGATGTGAAGGAGGGGAAAGGAGGGGAAGGTCTCCGATCAAGATTGCCCCTCGTAAACGCTCCAGAAGAGGTTGGCAGAAGACCTGATTGCGCCCGTTTCCCTTTTCTGAGCTGCTGCCACCTCCTCCGTACGCTCTGCCCAGATCCAGCCCACCATGGAATTCCAAGAATGGTCCGGCGCTGGTTAGCATCGCTTTTTTGTTGTTTTCCGCCTGCCCGACATGGGCTTCTATTTCCCTCGTGTCCCATAATAGCTAGTAACGTTATTACCTATCCCCCCGCTTGCTTCTTTTGGGTCCCCCCCCAGCTCCTCATCCAAACAAGGTTGTTGTGGACTTCAAGGTCTAGCCCATGCCAACGGGTGCTTGCCGTTGTCTTGCCCCCCCCCCCTCCTCCCCGAGCAATGGATGTCGGGCATTCGCATTGTACAAAAGGTGCCCTGAGCCTCGCCTTTCGTTTCCTGGCCCGTGTGACGTTTTCCCGTCCTGTCACGCCTCCTTTCTCCCAGCCCAACCTGATCCAACCGGCGAATACTGCCGCTGTGCCTGGTCCCTGCTTATCAGGACATTCCACCGACCGGCGAACCGTCCCTCACAGCTTTCGGCGAACATAATCAGCTGCCTTCCTATCGGGGTGCTTTCTCTCCCTTTGACTCAGGCACTGCCTCTTCTTGAGCTGTCCCGTGTCGCCTCGTGAATAAATCTGGACGCGATATCGGGGGTACTCACAGCCTTACTTACATCGCTTGTCTCCTTGTGACCGATGGAAACTGTCTCAGTCATCGTTCGCCTCAGCCTACAGACGAAGTGATAAATGCACGAGATCCAGCCCAAAATTCGACGCATAATTGCCGCACCTTCCTCTTGCCAATAAGAACTGGCCCGCTTACTTTCCGTCACACAGCCACAAACTCAGGACCAACATATTCTTCAAGTCTTCGACCTTTCGAATCCTTGGCGATCTTTGCTTTGCGTTGATTCGAAATACACCGGCCTCAAGTCAGCTTCAGACGTCCCAAAAGCCAGTTGCCCATCATGACGGGAGCATTATCGACACCAAGATACAGCGCAGAAGACTTCGAGACAGCATCAGTCCGGTCCGCTGCGCCTTCATACGGTAAGGGAACCTTGGGGAAGCACCACTCACTCAGCGTGCATTCTTACAGTCCTGGCTGACTTTTGATGATGCGCGCAGTTTCTGACGCCCCTTCCTACCACACGTTGCCTTTTAACCACACCGAGGTGATCCCACCTTATAGCCCTCCCGCTCCCAGGACGGCTACCGTCATAACAAATGCGTCTTTACCGTTGTTTGCTCCCGGCCGCCAACGAGCCCCAGCTGCCCGCCAGGAAGCCACCGGTCTCCCGCCTTTACCCCCTGTTACCCCTC
This sequence comes from Moelleriella libera RCEF 2490, assembly GCA_001636675.1. Lineage (NCBI taxonomy): Eukaryota > Fungi > Ascomycota > Sordariomycetes > Hypocreales > Clavicipitaceae > Moelleriella > Moelleriella libera. The sequence goes on from AZGY01000024.1 coordinate 136,616, forward strand.
AGACCGCCACCTCCCTGCACGGCTTCCATCTGCCCACCTGGTCTGCCAACAACGCCCCCGCAGCTCGCCACTACCGCAACGTCGCTGAGAGACGAATCACCTCTGGCCGTTATGCTGGTCTATCTGAGCCCATGGCACGTCAAAACTCCAACGAAAGGGGCCTAGATGAGCATTCCGATAGCGAGGCCGAGACACGGCCTTTAGAAGATCCATATCTTGTCGGTGAAGTGGCCGCGGCGCAGGCTCGCCGGGAAAGGTTATTGCGTGAAACCGGTGAAGACATCTTGGTAAGGGAGGACAGGCAGTGGGACTGGCTTCTAGGTAAGCAGAATGACCGGCAAACTTAACGTCTCCGCCCTCGTTTGCTGACGATTTACTGCAGCCCAAATGAGAAGCTGGGATGAGCGAGAACGAAGTTGGGCTCGGTTTCGCCGCGAGGTCGAGCACAGCCACCGCAAAAAGCTGCTTCGACGTATCGGGGGCCGGCTGCTGCCAACATAATCCACCCATTTGACATGACGTTTGTGTTACGAGCTCGACTGTGGATGGATCGTCTTCGATCCTCGCCGTCTGGATTCATCTTCCCTTTCATCCATCCATCCATTCACTACTTCAAGACATGTTTTTACGACTCCATGATGCATCTGGCGGCGCAACCATTTAGAGGAAATGCAGGGGATTTCTAGTCTATTGAGTCGGTCTTTTCGTCTAGAGGCGCTAGTGTCTGGCAAAGCCGTGTCTTTGCTTCTGTCCTCTCATCGCATATCTTGCGCATGAAAGGGATCTGCATGTTCGAACGCGCGAGGTCTAGAAGCGGAGGTGTCATTTTGACACGTAATTAGAGGGTCTAGATGCATTGCTGACCACCCTCAGGTAGCCTAGTCATATACTGTCTCTTTACAACATGCAAAGGCATGTGTGTCATGGCTGGCCTGGCATTATTATTTGCAATCAGAAGCAGAAGTTCGCATCTTGAAATTTCCCCGTGTTCGCGTTTACCCTTTCATGACTTAAGGCTCACCGTTCTACAAAGAGAAGTGTATTTAGAAGACCGGGCAAATGTCACTGTTTTTGTCTGATCCGGTAAAGGTCTGACCCATGCGGTTGAAGGCGCTTGTATCACCCAAAAGAAATGGTTTGTTGTATTGGTTTTGCCAGTTCAAATGTACACAGTCCCGCGACGCCGTGCCTCATGCTACCCTCAAACGCTCCTGTGTTTGCCTGTGAAGGAACTCTTCCATTTTACATATCGACCGATCGGCAACTGCACTGAGGCATGCAATCTCGGTGGATGAATATTTTCAAATGTTGTGAAAAGTGTCGGGCGATCTCTCAGCCCTTGCTCCGTGAGTTGAGCAACAGTGCGACAATGAGGCTGAAGTGCCTGAGTCAGCGTACGGCGTCGTTGAGGATTGAGACATGACGCCACATAGAAGAAAGCAGGGCCACTCACCCGTAGAGCCCGAGCACCTCACCGAAGATGAGAATTAGTACCATGCCGACAAAGATTCTCGATTGCTCCATGTACGCGCGAACGCCCGTGTCACCAACGACGCCAATACAATAGCCAGCTGCGAGGCCTGTCATGCCCACTGCAATCCCACATGCAAGGTGCATGAATCCCCTGAGAAGGAAGAAGAGACTTGTTAGCGAAAATGTGCGCGGATCGCGGCATTCGGGACCGTGATGGACGAACGAGAACAAGCCGTATGTTTGACCAGCGCTCGGGGGAGTGAGATCTTGGGCAATGAGGACCGATATGACGAGGGAGTAGACGGCGATGATGCCCGACATGACGACCGGAATGAGGCACTGTTGAGACGAGAGTCTGTCAGCAATATCGAATATTTCTCTCATGACGGGTAGCGGCGCCGAACCTTCATGATTAGATCAGGTCGAAATGTGCCGACTCCCGCGATACCAATCCCAGACTTTGCAGTGCCATACGCAGCTCCCACGGCTACATGCCAGCCGAATGATTAGCGTTGAACTATTCTGAGCGTCCTGGGACGGTTCCTCGGGCATGCTCACATCCAAAGACCATGGCAGCGGCGATGCCAGCCTAGGAGAGCGCGCGTGGCATTAGCATGATGCGCGAAGCAGACGGTGGGCCAGCAAAGTCGTTCCGCAGCTTACCATCCCAAAGAAGGGGGCGAATTTTGGAGTGTACTCCGACTCCATCTCTGGCTAGATGCGTTGTCGCGGTTTGCGTTCGTGGTTTGATGGACAGACGACAGCCAAAGGGACGTAAACGCTGCACAGTCCCGGGAACGGTAGCTGTTCTTGGGCCGCTGGCGTCACTGGAGCTAATTGGATGGACGTTGCAGTGTATCACGTGATGCTAACGTTAATGTGCATGTCAAGTCCAAGGTGTGCCTTTGTTCAACGCCTTTTCTCAGAGACCTTCGTTCAGCGTACGTAGAAGTCTGACAACATCTCACACAGGTTATCAAGCCGACTTCCTGTGTCATGCTTGCATGTCGGTCTCATAGAAATGTTCTCGGACAGGAGCTGCATTCGGTGCACGCATGTCAGTGAGCCTTGTCGCTCGTCGCAGGCGCGCATTGTGAGACACAATTTTTTCTTCTTCTTTTTTTTTTTCTCGAGCTGCTCATGTGCTTTCAGGCGCTACTGCGTCTCTCTGCGCGACGCAGGTTGCACAATATCAGGACGTCTACAGAGAGTCAGAATGCGCAAGTCGATGGCCATTGCCCGTTAGGCTACGAGTTGACCTGACCTTTGACGTCCGACACGGGAAATATGGTTCGAGTGCTCGAAACGTGTTCAGCCGATGACTAAAGAGATATGATCCCTGCCACTTCAAGGGCGGACGAAGAGGAAGATTACATGGAAAGTCCGCTGGTGCCGGCGCGAGAATAAACGAGATACTGTCATTGATAACGCCCTTGACACACCACCTTTGCTGACGGACCGCTCGGTGTTTGGCAAAGCGCGTGATCCCATCAGACGCCGTCATTCAGCTTCACCGTTTCCCGTCTCGAATCGTCGTGCAGGCTAAATTGCCGTGTCTGCAAGAAATTCCCACCCCCGCCCCGCCTCGTCTCGTGCCTGACCCTGGTGCACGGTGATTTTCAGGGTCATGCTAATTTGAGGCAACGTTGACGCCTGCCAGCCTGCTGGCACGGCGCATGATGAAATGGAACCACCATCTCAATCTTGTTCCCCGGATAACGTAGTCAAGGCCAATTCGAGATGGGCCGGAGCGGCGATGTGCTGGTCGGGCGACTCGGGCTGGCAAACCAATACTGGTCCCTTCACGCCAGAAAAGGCACGCGAGCACGGCAACCCTGATCCGCACCGCTGTCCGGTTGTTGGGAGCGGTTGAATAGCAGTGGCCCGGCCGCGCGCACGCGGATCATCCCCGAGTTATGCTGCTCGCGCACCGGAAAGATTGTGCGATGCACTGCTGTCCCTTCCGCGCGCAACCCTCAACGCTTCCTGCCTGCTGGTTCAACGTACGGGCGCCAAGGACAGGAGGGAAGGAAGGGGTAATCAAGAGGCCGACAAGTAGGAGCAAAAAGAGCAAGAGCAATAACAATCTTGCCTTATCCACAGCCCTTTATCCACAGTCCTCAGCCACGTCCGCGGGCCACATGCTAGCAGTAATTACCCAGTTTAGTTGAGTGCACCAGACGAGACCACATCAGACCTCAGATCTCGACTCGCAGTGCTCCCTCCAGCCGACGGCCTATCTTCGCCAACCACCACACCGCGGCCATCGGCACGACCAACGCGACGTCCGATTCCTTGCCCGCCGCCAGACCCGTCGAAGTTTTCTCGGACGTCGCTATCGTGCTTTTCCTCTCCTTTTTCCTTTTTTTTTTTCCCTTTCTTTCTGGTTTTCACTGTGAGGAGACAAACCGTCTCTCACGCCCCTTTCAGCTCAGTCAAGGGGTCCCAACCCGGGCACTGGGTCCGTCCAACGACTGCGGCGTGTTGCGACCATCGTGTCGAATTCTCGCACCAGCCTCGCCCCTCGCATATCTCGCTCGACCCGAAGTCCTGGCTGTTCCATTTGAGTAGCCATTTTGTTTCGATCAGTATCGCTGGCCGCTTCCGACGGCTGCGCACGGTGAGCTCCATTCCGTTCCTTCAACGGCCTCTGCGCGAACCGTTTTCCCTTTTCACGGGGCATCGGAACAAGTCTGACAAACTGTCACTGGCCAAGGCTCGGAATAGCTCGCCTCGACACGTAAACACCATGGCCGATTACCGATATGATCCTCGAGCTCAGCAACGGCCGCCTCCGCCGCGCGGGTATCCCGATTCGAACAATTACCAACGGGATGCTGCTTTTTCCAACATATTCGGAGCTGCGCCTCCTCCAGGACGGTCCCAGACCATGACGACGTCATCCACAGCACCTTCTATGGGGGAGCAAGGCAGGACGCCGACAATGGCTTCGACGGCTTCGGGGATGCAGCGCCTGCCCCCGCCTCGGCCTCAGCAGAGTTATCGCGTCGAACGGGACGCAATGGCCCCAAGACCTCGGAATCACGACCCCGGCATGGGCGGAGGAGGTTACTACGCAGGACCGAGGGCCGTATCGACGGGGCACGACGTCCCGCCTCCTCAAGATCAGTACAGCATGCATCAGAGTCAGCCTGGAAGAGCTTACCCGGGCGGTCACAACGGTCCTCCCCCCCGGATGGAATCAAGAGGCCCGCCTCCCCAAGCTGCAGGGGCGCGATATGGTCCTCAAGGCAACTTTCCGGGCGCTCCGAGACCTGCTCTCAACAGTGACCCGTATCGCTCGCAGTCTTTGGCCTCGGTGCCCCGGCAGCAAATGTATCATCCGCCTCCCAGCTCTTTCCAGCAGTCACCAGCAAATCAGTTCCGACAAGCAGCGTACTCGAATCAGAACTCGGCCAGAACGACGGCGCAAGGGAGAGTTGTCCCTGAACGTCATCACGAGGATCGAACCATGTCAATGACGGGCGGCTCTTACTATCCCATGGATCGAGATGCTCACCAGACCATGAGTGGCCGTATCATCCCCAACCGGCGAACGCCCAACGACGCGGCATCACCCAACAGCCACGTCTCATCTAACGCAGGCTTCCAGACTGCTCCTGGCACTCAAACTCGGACGACGAGCATGGTGTCGTCCACAGGGTTCCCCGAACATGCCAGAACGATGTCCATGGCATCGACAATCACGTCCACTATAGCCCCGTCCGAGTCTGACGTCAACACGCTGGCCGTGCGACCTTCTCGAAGCAAGTCGGTTGAGAGCGAAAGGCCCCATACTGCCAAGATACGGCCGCCTCTCGTCTATCCAGCCTTGCTCTCCAAAGTTGCCGATTGTTTTCGGCGCAAAATCATCACCGGAGACCGCACAAAGAACGAACTCACATACAAGAATGCATTCAGTGGCTCAGAGGCCGTCGACGTCCTATCGTATATCATCCGTACAACTGACAGAAACCTGGCCTTGTTGCTGGGACGAGCCCTGGACGCCCAAAAATTCTTCCACGACGTCACATACGAGCACCGTCTGCGAGACTCGCAATCAGAGATGTACCAATTCAGGGAAAGCCTGATGGAGGAGCCCGAAGAGAAGCCGCCCGTCAATGGTGTCTTCGTCCTGCTCTCTGAGTGCTACTCGCCGACGTGCACGCGAGATCAGCTGTGCTATTCCATTGCCTGTCCCCGGCGGTTGGAGCAGGTCTCGAGGCTGAATCTGAAGATCAACCCCGGTCTACGCAAGGACGATGCGACCAACGTCAACGATGACGAGGTCGACCAGACTGATGAGCAGAAACTGTGGATCAATTCCGTGCCCAAGGAAGTCGCTGACGCCGTTGGCGAGCGGGAGAAGAAGCGACAGGAAGTCATTTCTGAGATCTGCTACACAGAGCGGGACTTTGTCAAGGATCTCGAGTATCTCCGTGACTTTTGGATCCTCCCTCTGCGCTCAAAGGCCTCGCCAATTCCCCTGCAACGCCGTGACAAGGTAGTCAAGAATATCTTCAGCAACATTGTTGATCACCCCAGCATACACGTCGTGAGCTCGCGCTTTGCCTCGTCTCTCACCGGCCGACAGCAGAAGGAGCCCATCGTGCACAACATTGGCGACATTTTCCTGGATTACGTCCCTCAGTTTGAGCCTTTCATCTTGTACGGCTCGAAGCAGCTGGAAGGAAAGTTTGAGTTTGAAAACGAGCGCTCCATGAACCCCTTCTTCGCCAAGTTTGTGGACGAGATAGAGCGTCGCAAGGAGTCGAGAAAGCTGGAGCTCAACGGTTATCTCACCAAACCCACCACACGTCTCGCTCGTTACCCACTGCTGCTGGAGAACGTGCTGAAGTACACCGAGGACGGCAACCCAGACAAGGAGGACATACCAAAGGTATTGACCATGATCCGAGATCTTCTGAGCAGGGTCAATGCCGAGTCCGGAAAGGCCGAGAACAGATTCAACCTGCGTCGACTCCACGAACAATTACGGTTCAGACCCAACGAGAGAGTAGACCTTCGACTCACTGAAGACGGGCGGGAGCTCGTCTTCAAGAGTCAGTTCAAGAAATCCCCGACTGATCCGGCAGAGATCACGGCGTTCCTCTTCGATCACGCCGTGCTTCTGGTGCGCATCAAGCAGAACGGCAAGAATGAGGAGCTCAAGGCGTATCGGCGCCCAATCCCGCTGGAACTTTTGGCGATCCGCGAGATGGACGAGGTCATTCCCGGTCAAGGCATCAAGCGCTCTTCGTCGAGTTTGATACCGTCAATCAGGACCAACAACGCAGATACGAGGAAGGGCGAGGGCTGGCCCATCACATTCCGTCACTTGGGCAAGGCAGGCTACGAGCTGACCCTCTACGCCTCGAACCAAGCTGCGCGGAAAAAGTGGTTGGAGTTCATCGACAACGCCCAGCAGCGTCTGCGTGCTCGTGCCGATTTCTTCAACACCTCCATCATGTCCAGCAACTTTTTTGTAGGAACTAACCAGATAAACTGTGTCACGCCATTTGGTAGGTTTTCACCCCTTTTCCCACACCAACGTGAATGTCGGACTAACGCCAGACGCAAGACGGTGGCCGCAAACTCCTGTACGGCACGGACAATGGTGTTTACGTCTCGGATCGCAAGAACAAGGACCAGATTCCGAGGAGGGTCCTGGAAACCCCTACCGTGACGCAGATCGACATATTGGAAGAGTACCAGCTCCTACTCGTCCTGTCAGCCAGGACACTGCAATCTTACTCTGTCACGGCACTCAACCCTGACGAGCCGGCCATGACGAAGAAGCCCAAGAAGATTCAGAATCACTGCAGCTTCTTCAAGACTGGCATCTGCCTAGGAAGACATCTGGTGTGCTGCGTCAAGTCGTCTGCACTGTCGACCACCATCAAGGTTTTTGAACCCAACGATGCCATGACCAAGGGCAAGAAGCAGAAGGGTCTGGGCAAGTTCATGGCGGGCGGCCACGATGAGCTGAAGCCCTTCAAGGAGTTTTACATTCCCACGGAGTCGTCGTCGGTCCACTTCCTCAAGTCGAAGCTCTGCGTGGCATGCGCGCGAGGGTTCGAAGTCGTCTCGCTGGAGACACTGGAGACGCAGTCACTGCTCGACCAGGCCGACACCTCGCTGGACTTTGTCGCGCGCAAGGAAAACGTCAGGCCCATCCACATTGAGCGGCTCAATGGCGAGTTCCTGCTCAACTACTCCGAGTTCTCCTTCTTTGTCAATCGCAACGGATGGAGAGCGCGGCCCGAGTGGCGAATCGACTGGGAGGGAACGCCACAAAATTTCGCTCTCAGCTATCCGTGGATCCTGGCCTTTGAGCCGAACTTTATCGAGCTTCGTAATATCGAAAACGGCGCAGTCCACATTGTTCCGCACAAACATATTCGCATGCTGCACAGCAGCACTCACGAGGTGAGTCGAGACAGAGCAGAAACAGTAGACTCTCGGCGTGGCGGCGGAGCTAACCACGTGTTGCAGATTTTATTTGCGTATGAAGATGAACGAGGAGAAGACGTAGTAGAGGCGATTGACTTTTGGAAGAATGACCGACGGTCTCAGATTCTGGGCGGCTCGTCCTCCCCGCAGCTTGGTGGCACATAGGTGATGGATCAACGCGGGCCGAATAACGGGAACACTAGTGGTGGGTGTGGGTTTTCTGGGGTTGGATGGAGGATTTTGTACGTTTTCCAGTCAAACTCAGCGACTTTGTGAATTGCGAGGCAAACTTGGCATTTTCGCGGAGCGGTGTTTTTTTTTCTTCATCATTTTACACTTTTTATACTGACTTTTATTGCCCCCTTTCCTTGTTATTTCATTCTTTCTTTCGTTCTTTTCCTCTTTTTCTCGTTTCCATGCCTCTCTCCCCCTATTATATAGTAGTAAAAATTTTCTCGCTGTTGTCCTGCTGGCCCTCCTTTCCTTAGGGGGGGGGGGGGGGTTTTCTCACGCTCCCCAGCCCTCCCCTAACGACCCCTGACTGTGCATGTCGTGTCATGGCCTCCGTCCCCCGAAGCCGCCTGATGTGCGAATCTCGTGCAGCGCGAGCGGGCGACGGGCCGGCTCCGGAGCAAAGGCATCGACGATGCGCCCGTCCCGCACGTCCACGGCGGTCCAGCGCTGCTCGCGATTCGGCCTCTGGCCGCGCTTCCCCTGCCACACGCCCATTTCATCCTGCAGCACTTCGAGCACCGTGACTTTGTCGTCGTCGCCGCTGCCACCACCACCACCAGTGGTAGCAGTAGCGGCAGCACCGGCGGGCCCTCCAGCACAGCAGGTGCAGCTGCACGAGCTGGCTGAAGACGAGCCCGAACGAGGGCTTATTGCTCGGCCTCGTCACGGCTGCTGCTGTTGCCGGTGGGTGGCCGGCAGCCCCGTAGCCCAGCGGCGGTGGGTTGAAGATGCTGTTCAGGGATGGGTGCATTGCGCTGCCGGTGGTGGTGGTGGTGGTGGTGGTTGCGTTGAGCAGCACGATGAGCGGACACGACGCGAGCGTACGGGCCATGTACCGCAGACGCGCGCCCAGCAGGGCCAGGTTGCTGTGAGCGACCGACCTGTCCCGCTGGGTGAAGAGCCGGGTAAGCAAGGCCGTCATGTGCGTGACGAGGATGAGACTGGGAGGTTCACTGGCGCTGCTGCTGCTGCTGCTGCTGTTGTCGGTGTCGTCGAGGACCTCCCACAGCCCGTCCATGTCAAAGACGCACGAGACCATGACGCGCTCGAGACACGTCCTCGCGCGGGCTGCTGCTGCTGCTGCGCCGCCGTCGGCATCAGCGGTGGTGGTGGTGTCTTGATACCGCAGCTGGGCGTGGATGGTGTTCCTGAGCGCCGGCACGATGGAGCTGGCCGGCTGGGGCGTGACGAGGAGCGCCTTGCTGCCGCCGCTGAGCAGGAGCTCCTGAGCGAGAATCTGGAGGCCGAGCTAGACGGGACAGACCACCGCTTGGTCAGCATGGGTGTCGTCTGGAGTGAAAGGGGAGTGAGCCGTGCGGGGAGGGGAGGGGACGGGATGGGCAACACGGACTGGGCGCTGTCACGGCAGCACTCAGAGAACAATGTATCACGCCGCTCGAACATCTTGTTCTGACAGACGCACAACTTTGTGCTTCTTCTCGTTGCGTGGTTTGCCGCCGGCGGGCTGCCCCATCTGCTCCTCGCTCTTTGAGAGATGGGAGGAAGCTGGGCATCACGACCAGTTCTGCGGCCCATGTGCCTCCGGCGGCCCTACCGGGGGTCGCCTGCGGCGGGCCGGCCTCGCTCCGCTCGAAATGCTGCTGCCCTAGTCTTCAGACGGATCATTGTATCGAGCTCACCGCATGGATGTACTCTGTGTACTTATATGTTATTTGCCTCCGGCGGCCCTACCGGGGGTCGCCTGCGGCAGGCCGGCCTCGCTCCGCTCGAAATGCTGCTGCCCTAGTCTTCAGACGGATCATTGTATCGAGCTCACCGCATGGATGTACTCTGTGTACTTATATGTTATTTGCCTCCGGCGGCCCTACCGGGGGTCGCCTGCGGCAGGCCGGCCTCGCTCCGCTCAAAGCGCTGCAGCCCTAATCTTCAGAGGATCATGGTATTGAGGTCACCGCATGGATGTACTCGGTGTCTATATTATTTGCCTGCGACAAGCCAGCCTCGCTCCGCTCGAAACGCTGCTGCCCTAGTCTTCAGGCGGATCATTGTATCGAGCTCACCGCATGGATGTACTCTGTGTACTTATGTGTTATTTGCCTCCGGCGGCCCTACCGGGGGTCGCCTGCGGTACACGGTGCAGCGGTACGCGTACCGTGGAATGTCACCAGAGTTGGTGATGCTTCGAGCGGAGCGAGGCCGGCCCGCCGGAGGCATCCCACGCGTCCCTGCGCCCAGAACTCGTGCGTGGTGCCAAGCGAAGTGGGAAGGCGTCTCTGGAAAAACGTACCGTCAGTCCCGTGGCCTCGTCGTCGGCGCTCACGCCCACCACGCTGCCCCTCTCGAGCCCGCCGCCGACCAGCACCCACGCATCGACGTCCGCACAGCCCGTCGAGCACGGCCCCAGCCGCTGGCGGGCGCGGTCCCTGCGCTCGGCGTCCTGGTCGGCAACGGTCGCGGCAGAGATCGGCGTGAGCAGGTAGGTGGAGGAGGGAGAAGGAGAAGCAGCAGCAGCAGAAGGTGAAGGGCCGGGAGCAGGGGGAGCAGCAGCAGCGGCAGCAAGAGGAGGGGGAGGGGGAGTGTGAAGGCCTAGGACAGCCTCGGCGTTGTTGTCGTTGTCGTCGTCGTCAGTGTCATTGCCGTTGTCCATGTGCGGACACAACGGGATTCGTGCAAGTCACCGTCGAGAGTACGTGCATACGTTGGCTAAGGTGAGATTGCACGTACATTGCAAGATGGAGAGCCGGAATGCAGCCGAGTGGAGCCGCGCCGCGGCAGCCAATTCCGCGGGCACTGCGAAACACGGCAGACCGCAAACCGCCGAGCAGTCAAGTTACCAGGGAAATTGCCCATTCGCAAAGTCTCTCATTATTGCCATGTCCACGAGACCCCGTCTACCCCATGTCTGACCGGCAGCCGCATTCTACGCCCATCGACTCCCGTCACACATGCACACAGAGCCCCGTGTCGTGTCGCTCATCGTAAATGACCTTTGTGCTCGTAGTAATCTGTCCGGCCGTCTGGCTCTGCACACACCATTTGTACCCTTGCTTGATTTGATTCATACCATGCCCTCCATCTCCTTCGTACATCCAAGGCCCCGAGTGAAACGGGCCCTCCAGTGGTGCGCTTTCCTTCCTGTTCGCCGGGCGCTGCCGTCCTGACACACGCCTCGACTGAGAGCATTTCCGTGCGCCAGTCTTCTGACGCCTCCACGCGGCCGGACAGAAGGTACTTCACGGAGCCGCCGCCAAGAAGCCAAATATGTACTGGTGCGGCCCCCGGTAGCTCCCCTCATCATTATCCCACACATGCTATTGATTAATCCCCCCGGCCGAGCAGCCCCGAGGCTTCACAAGGCCATTCCGGGGGCAACTGATTGAGCGTTCGTGTCCGAGTTCTTAGATCTTCGTCCACCTTTCAAGCTCTTCATGCGCCCCAGGATACCCGACGGCTTCGCGGGAGGCGCCTCCTCCAGAGTCGAAACCGCATCGGCCGTGGCCCGCCGCTCCAAGACGGGGCCGGAGCCAGGCCGCGTGTGCATCGGGGGACTGACGGGTGACTTGGTGCGGTCCCGAGTCTTCACCGTGATCGAGTCCTCGCCTTTGCTGAATTCGGCAAAGAAGGGATTCGACTCTGTGCCGGCCGTCGAGGCCAGAGGTGTCGAATCGTCGAGCCGCCTGCTGGCGGTAGCGTCGGGGTTGGTCATTCGCCCCGAAGGGGCAAAGTCCCGCGGTCCTCTGTTGTTGATGCTGCGTATCCGTTGTGCCAGCGACTTCTTGCGCTGGATCCCGCCTTCTGTGATCTCTTGTTGCTGCTCGACCTGCCGTCGGACGATGGCCGACCGCGCCGCGGGCGCACCCTCCAGGAAAGTCGACGTGCCCAGGCCGTAGCTCTCGTCGCCGTGGACCAAAGACCCCCGCGAGATAGGATCGAAGATGGCGGGCTCTGAATTCTTAGGTCTGCTGCCGCCAGCGTAATCGAGAAAGGCCTCGTCGGTGCCATTCCCCATGAAGGTCTTGTGGTCCGGGTTTCGATTCAAGGGGCCGGCGCCGCCCAGCGAGTTGTTCAGGGAATCCTTCGGGAACGCCTGCATCGGCGCTCGGCGGCTGCTCTGGCGATTGCGATGCGGGTTCAGGGCATCGAATGGTCCGTCGTGGTGAAACACTATACGGAAAGAGTCAGTCAGCACCAGACTGGTCCGGTGAGGAGCATCGCAGGACTCACGGCCAGTGCCATAGATGCTGGTTGCGTCCAGCTGGTCGATAATGTCCAGTCGTCTACCGGGTCGACCGGATTTGCTTCGCCCCTTACCGTCTGCCCGATCCTTATCCTTATCTCGCGCCTCGCGGCCTTCGCGAGCCTCACGGGGCTCGCGGGGCTCGCGTGGTGCCTTCTCACGATGCTGCCGATCGCGGAGACGCTTCGCCTCTATCATCTTGAGCTCCTCGGGCGTGATGGGCTGTGCATTAAAATCCATGACGGAGGAATCCGAGTTCCGCCGAGCACGGGGTGGCGGTTTGCGTTGGGGTGATCGCGAAGAGGCCGCCGGTCGAGGGCCAGGCGGCGGTTTCCTTGCCCTCAAAGCCTCTTCTTGTGATTTGGTGGGTTTGTGTGACGTGGCCGACGTCCTTGGCTCCATGGGCCGAGCTGGCGGCTTGTCTGATGGCGGGCGCCGCTGAGCAGCGAGCGCCGGGGCCAACTTGTCGTTGGGCATGTTGTCGTCGAGAGTCAACGAATCCTGAATGTGACGATCAGTATCGACTCACAGGGGGGTCCTATTGCAAGAGGGGCAGCGTATGTCGTGACCATGTCTGCGTGCAAGAACACATGGGAGGAGGGACCAGAAAAATAAAAAGGAAAAAGGGAAGGAAACAAGAGAGCGGGACGACGCACGAAGATGTCCTCGGCAGACAGTGATTTGTGTTCGGCCTTGTTGGGCGACAACTCGGGCGACCTCATGGGTTGGTCGGATTTGTCTAGAAAAGGGTTCCGCGAAACTGGTCTCTGTCGAGTTGACGGATCGTCGAATGGAGAGGTGGCGGTGGTGGATGTGGTGGTGGGCGATGCGAAGGCGGCCTCTATGCTGATGGGCGAGGCTGCGCGATTGCGAAACGGATTATTGGATGACAAGTTGACCGAAAGACCAGGAGAGGGTTGACGGCCTGTGGTAGAACAAAAAGACATAAAATCAGCCAGTTGAACGCCCGATTCAAGCGCACGCGAACCAGAGCGGACATGAAACAGGACAATCTCCCCGTCACATGACACGACATAGAGGTCATCTCATGTGGGCCGGGAGACAATGCGTGGGCGCAGGCCAAATTGGCAAAAGATCTTTGACCGCCAAAAGGAGGTGCACGGAGAGCTGCAATCTCTTGGCAGCCAGGAGAGGGGACAGGAGAGAGGAGGGGGGGGATTGGGGGTCGCCATGGCGAGACAAAATGATTTCGCAGGTAAAACGGTCCGTCAGCCCAGGCACAGCTCAGCTTACCTTGCTGGAGAGATGTTGGTTCAGACATGCTGATCGGGGCGCACGACGGCGAAGCGCAGGATGGGTTGGATTGGTTTGATTTGATTGAAACACTCAGGCAAACCTCCTGGCTTGGAGGGAAGAGACGGCTGTGGACTCGCAGCATCGAGGCGCGCAAGGCCTAGCTTCATGCCCGCTCCCGAGCCCAAGATGCAAGACCAGGCCCAACCAAGACCACAAGCCCGGGCAACCGCTGCAGAGTGAGACTGGTGGAAGGGCGGCTACGGCCAAAGGGAATTGACCTGGCGGGGCCTCGATGCGCACTATCCCCGGGGATGGGCGAGAGGGAAACGGGACCCAACAAGTTGGTGCTCGTCTCCGTTTGAGAGAAAAGGGGGTGACAAACAGGAATCGCTGTCGATCGCCAGTCTTTGCGGATAATCGAAGGCCGACCTCGGTAAGCAGAACCGGCAGGCTGCAGACAGATGATGGGTCGGATCGCTCAGGCACGAGGGATGCAGGCCCCCCCGAACGAGGTCCAAGGGGGGGTAGAGGCTTGCGTCAGGCAAGGCCTTGTTTCGTGCGACGCGAGCGCCTTTGTGTCCCAGCGAATCGAAACCAGGCTTGCGCTGCGCTGGTGGAACGGCGTGACCCAGACAGAGGCGATGTCACGCCTCGTTCTGGCGAGAGTCAGTCAGAACACGCGCGTGCGTTGGGAACGGAAGCTGTCGGAAGCTGGGGATGAAGACGCACGACCCTGGAGGGGTTTTGTTGGTGTCACGAGACTGTTCACAGAAGAAGCGAAGGGGAAAGGGAAAAAAAAGGGAAAAAAAAAAAAACACAGGCGCCAATTCCGGCTGAGCAGGCGAGGAACTAGAGTCTAATTAATAGGCCTTGGCTGGCTCAAGTCGCGCGGTATGTAACTGTAAATGGGACAGTAACATTTGCCGGTCCCCGAGGCGATGCGAGGTGACTTGGGATGAAAAAAAAAAACACCCTGCGGACATGCAGGTGGATATTCAAGGGCCAGCTCGGGGCCAAGTGCAGGGGTTCGGCAAGCTATGATTTGGACGGCGATGGGTAAAGTATGGTGAATGAAGCAAGCAAATGATGCCGAAAGATGAGGGGCTCCGTACCGATTCTTGGGGCCAAAACTGCTTGCGCTTCGCTGGTCCCGGAACTTGTCAAGAGGGGGGGAGGGAGGGGCGTATTGACTCAATCAATGTTGGCTGCTGCAAAGCACCCACGCCATGGGGCGACAGGGCGACGAATTATTATGCCAGGTTCCGGGTGTGCAACCTTCGCATCGAGTTGGAGTGCTGAGCCGGGAACGACGCCTGCAAACAACGACAACAACGACGATGACTGGTCCGCCCGGGGCTCGGCTTGGGATCGATCTGACTGGGATGTCGGGCGTCGGGAACTGGGGGGTCGAATCAGCTCGTACAGTCAATTTTCCCCAAGGCAGAATTGTATGTATCTTTCAAAAACGATGTGGGGGGGGGCGAAAGAATAGACTGCAGATGATTTGATGATGCTGGTGATGGATAGAGCCGTCGTCCCAAGAAACAAAAGGAAACGGACCACCCTCCCATCCCAAAGAAGAAAGGAAAAAAGAGGTAGAATAAACCAGCTTCCGCATCGCTGCGGGCCGCCTGCCTGCGACGGGCGTTTTGTAGAGCTCCCGGCTGCAACCCCTGCACGACATGCCACGGACACAGTAGGTGGATAGTCAGTCAAAACCGCCAAGTGTGCACGCCGATGGCAAGGGCAGGAGCCGTCCAACATGGCAGGCCTCTCGTATCGTCGTACAATGCCATGCCACCTTGCTCTCGTCGCCCTCGCTTGCCTTTCTGAAGCCCCCCCCTCTTCCCACGAGTTCTGCGTCTCCATCTGCTGCCGCCAAAATGTGTACGTCATGTCCGTCCAGCGACTCCAAAGACAGGACACAAGCCTGTGATCCGGAAAGCTCACAATACCCCTTACTCGCCGCGGCTGTTGGGTCTGGGTTACATAGTCACGTTGCTCTGCTTCTACACCATGCGCGGATCAACACACCCGCGGTACCACGTCTCCACGACAGCGCTTCCTGCTTCCAAATACCGGGAACCATGTCGACCAGCCGTCGTTGGAAGTCTCAGCATGTGGCGCCATCCTCCACGGCCCACTTGCTTTCGCCGCCGCAAGCATCAGACGAACTCAGATACATGCTGGCGGTGTCATCTTCACCCCAGAACTCTACGTACAAGCTCAAGCAACGCTGCCGCAACTTTGTGCTGTCACGAAGTTTTCATACATGTGTGCTACGTCATGTCATCGGGGCGAAGCGGCTCTTTAAGATGGCATATCGTTGGCACTGGAAGCGGATTGTTCTCTCACATGTCACTCAATGCTCTGCTCAAGTTTGCCAGCGGAATACTTCAACACGAGATCCGCAAAGCCGAAGCATGGGCGCGAGCTACGCATACGAGTTTATTGACCTTGAAGCATCTTCACTAATTTTTTTTTTTTTGGCTCACATTGACGCCGTAGTTCGAGACTGACTGACAGGAAGCATCCGATGTATGATGAAGCTCCTGACTGATGGGGCCAAATACTGACACGAGGCTCTTTCGTGTTCACTCAGCCTTCGAATCCTCCAGACTGTTGGCCAGAGACTTCGCCTGGAGGCTTGATAGCGATTGTTCAACTGAAAGGCAAGTCGATCATTCTCCCTCAGTTCGGCTTGCTTTAGAAATTTCACGCCTGACAGAATCCGGTCCTTGTATGCCGCCTGCATGTGAATGACCCAACTGTCCTCGAGTGAATCGCAGGCTATCCCTTGATCGAATGTTAATGCCTCCTCAACAGTTTTTACTGCCATGTAATCTGCACTGCGGCGTCCGAAATTCAGGTGCGCCCCGGTGACCTACAAAGATCACCATGGCAATTGAAGTGGAGTAGGAAGATCACGACCTATGGTTGCCTCGGCGGTGCCAATGTCGCCTATCATCAGGTAGCATGAAAGTGTTAGCGACATCGCAACGCCTTTAACTTCCCACTCAACTTACCAGGGCCTCGCGGCGCCCAATACTCCCCTGTCTTGCTAATATCCAGCCCATCGATCCATTGGACAAGTGATGCGGCTGCTTCATCCGGAGTGACAGCTTTGTTTGACAAACGGGTTACTCAGCGTGAACAATCGTGTGGGACCGGCAGGGATGCTTTCAACAAACAAACTTACCTCCGCCTTCGTCCCAGAACTTATCAAATCCGACCCCTTTGGTCATCTCCGTCCGCATGAAGCCGGGATGGACAAGACTGACGATGATGCCCTTGTCCTTCACGTCGAGACTGAGGAGCTTGCCTACCATGTTCAGGGCCGCTTTGCTGGCATGGTGGGCATAATTCCCACCCCCTTCTGATTCGTGCCGGAGGCCTATGCTGCCCGATTCCGATGACACCAGGACGACCTTTGAACCTCGTTGCAAGAGTCCAGCATGGACAAGTCGGTGTACGATGAAGACGGGCGCTACCGAGCTGGTCGTGTACATGCGCAACTCATCGTCCCATTTTGGCCCCTTGTCTTGATCGAAATCTTCCGTGGCGAAAAAACCAGCTGTTATGATCTGCACGGCCCGATGAGCTGGCTGCATGGGCGGTCGAAATCAAGTCATCGGGTACGATCAGATGCCACTTACAGTCGTTGACAGCGGTTCCTTGGTCGGCAAACGACTGACGATGTCGTCGCCTACAGAGTCCTGCATGAGATCAATGCCATGGAGCCACTGAACCTTGTCGGGAAACCCAGATGGCGTTTCGCTGGATCGTCCAGTGCCGTAGACTGTATTGGCTGTGTCGGACGCAAAGAGCTTCACGAGGCTGGCTCCCAAGCCACGCGTGCCGCCGACCACGAGTACGCGGGACATATTGTTTTGTCCCAAAAAAGACTTCAAATGAAAACAGACAGAATTGCAAACGGTTAGAATCACTAGCCACAGGGCTTTGATTCAAGATGGCTGCGTTGACCTTTGCCTTAACTGAACGACCGTGTGAAGCACGTTACGGAATGAATGACATGGGCGTGGGGCAGATGGTGCAATCAAGGTTGGACAACGACGTAATCCACCCCCAAATAAGCTCCACCCTAGCTATGCGGCCCGTTGGGAAGGAGCTCCCGGCGTGGACTCCGTAGAGGGCCGACTGACGCCAGAGCGAGATGACTCGTTTCAGCTTGACGTGTCAATGGCCGTCGTGCATGTCCCGTGTTATTGATCTTGATAATGCCAAACGCGTACAGAGCGGCGCCTCAGCCTTCCCACTCCCTGAAAATTCCACAAAAACAATTCCTTGCCACCAGGCACGAACTCTTCGCTCAATCACACATGGACCGTCTTGCCTTGTCAAGCGCATCCGTAGTCATTGGCTTCCTCTGGTTCGAAATCAGCCCTCGAATTCTACCACTCCCGTGCCAGGAGCGGGGACGGTGTCGGCTCTCGGTCGGCCTTCGCCGACGTCTATCAGATCTTGTTCCTGTTCCTTGGATGTCCCTGCCCCTGCATCCAGACCGTCCAATAGATCGAGATCTGAGCTCTTTACTGATCGACGATCTCCTTCTGTGCCAGCAGCAGGCCCTTTTCTGGCCCCAACGGCAATTCCGATATCGTCGTCGTCCTCCTCTTCTTCATCCTGCCTGGGCATGGCGTTCTTCTCCAGTTCTCTCTGTGCTTCTTCCATGCGTCGGCGCACCTCAGTGGCGACGCGCATGCCGTCTGTGACGATGTTATCTAGTACGCCACGCAGACCTCTGCCTGCCCCAGGTGGACCTGTCTGGATTGACGCGGGGGAGCGGGCATTGAAACCGAGACTAGCGAAGGTTGTCAATGCCGAGCTTCGTGGTGTCAAAGCTGCATTCCGCAGGCCCTCAATTACGTGGAAGGAGGACGGGAACGAGGACTCAAAGAATTGTTCCAGGAGCTCATCGGCAAGCACAACCATCCTGAACGTCGGGAGCGTGATGTGCATCGGCTGAGCTGGATTTAGCGCAGCGTTGGCCGCTTCTGACTTGGCCCGCGATACCTTGCGCCGCGATTCTGGGTTTGTGCCGTCCGTTTGTGATTGAGAAGCTGCATCATTTGACTGATTCCCAGACCCCTTTGCCGCGGTCGCCGGTTCCGATGTTGGCTCGAAACCGAGAAGATCCTCATCGTCCTCATCGTCGCCGATTGCAAATGCATTTGACGCGGGCTCTTCCTGCTCCCCGGCCGTGACGTCTGTCGCAGACTGCTGATTTTGAGGATGATCCGGGTCTGCATACTCAAAACATCGGCGTATAAACGCACTCACGCTGCCGAGAAATCTTTCGTTGACGGGTATGCTGCCCGACAAGCTCGTCTGGGAGTCGTGTGCGCTGGCGCCATCGCCATTGACAGTGAGGCTCGAGGCATTAGGGCTGAGTGATCCCTCGAGACCGCGCCGCGACAGAAACAACAATGCCTCTGAGATGCGCAAGATTCCCTCGCGATCCACCTTGCCATCACCATCGTCATCATAAAGCTCGAAAAAGTAGGTAATGGTGCCCATGATGTCTCGCTTGCCCTTGATGCCTGCCAGTCCAGTCACCACGTTTTGCAACGTGAGGGCCGCGTCACCATCGACGTCCCACTGCTTATAGAGGCGTCGCAGGAACTCGTGCTCGGCTGGCTCCGGACCACTCCCCCAGAGAGACAGCCCATCTGGGGCCCTGCGGGCACTGCTGAACTTTGCAAATTTCTCCTCGCCAGAACCCGTGTGGTTGCTCGACTGTGCGGGTGAGTCAGAAATGGCCCATTTACACATGTTGGCCAAGAACTCCCGAAAAGCGTCGTAGTCCATCAAGCTTGTACTGGGCCCGAGCCCGACACGTCCCTTCTCAACTTGATTTGGGGTGGATGCAAAGATGTCCGATGCCCGCATCCTGCTAGTTTTGGCCCTTCTCTTCACCTCCTCCTGCGTGATCCGATCGCGTTGCTGTCTCTCGTAGAGTACACTGTAGAAACGATCGTACAAGGCGCCAAGCTCTTCGTTACCGAGCAACTTGCTGTCGGGCCCCAGATTCCTAATGGCAGTTCTTTTGGCGAAATTCTCAATGTTGCTCAGCACCGCATCCTTCTTTGTTAGCCGCAGCTCAGTGATGCTACTGTGTGTGATGCCAGAGAACTCCTTGAAAGCAACCACCATGAGTTCCTGGAACCTGGTGACAGCGCGAAGCTTTGGATTCTCTGACTTGGGGTGCGCAGACTCATCTAGTCTGGCAAAATATGACTTTAGGACTGAGATGAAGGCTCCGTCATCGGCTGCGTCCAAAAGCTCTTCGCCGTTGATGCGCAGAATAGCCAGACCGATCTGGAACAGGACTTTGGGTCCCTCCACAAAAAAGACGTCGAGAACGCGGAACGCAAAGATAAGAGGCATCGAATTGACGTACAACGAGAGGAACCACGGTAGTGAGACGACCGACAATTGCACATCGCTCTTAACGAGATGTTCCCACAGAATAGGCATGGTCCTCTCGACGAGCGATTCGAACACTTTTTGGTCCAGCAAGGTGCCGTACATGGTGGTGGAATAGTAGCCAGGGACAAGCCGGTCGCACAAAGAAGACAACAGAAAGAAGGCCTGGGTCTCGGACATGTAGATGAGCAGCGCTGCCACAACAATATTCATGGCTTGACAGTATCCGACGTCAGGATTGACCCAGCTGTACGCGGTCAAGACACGGCGAAGCCTGCCAATGCCCTCTTCGCTCTGAAAGCCGGGATACTCTGGCAGGCTGCGGTTGAGATCCTTTTCGATCTCGTCAATGGCAAGCGACTCCTGTCCTTCGAACTTGGCCAAAGTATCGGCGTAGAGGGTCGGGTTCTCCAGCCTCAAGTAAAGAGATCCGGATGTGAGTTCCCATGTCTCACCCCGCAATCGATTGGGCAGACCGACCCGTATGAGCTTGTGGAATGTTGGCTGGCGTATCAAGGTCGAGTTCCTGCCATTGTCCCGGAGATATTCCGCCCACAGGCGCATCTTCGCTCTGTCTCGTAGTTTCTTCGGGTCGCCGGGATATCTGAACATCATGCCGAGTCCGGCATCCGGGGGGTTGGCATTCTTCTTGTCCTCTGATCGAAGAAGATGCTCTGAATAGCATTCTGCCACGACCTTGCGCAGTTTCCCGACATTGCCCACGCCGGCCCTCAGTCCTCTTTTTAATCCATCACAAAATCGCTCGCAGGCAGGTCGTGATCCCGCCAGGTGTATGGTAATGCGCTGTTCTCTGGGGTCCTTGGTATCTTTCCCCGCATCTTTGCCTTTTGGAAGTTCCCCCAGCAATCCGTTCCAGGTCGTGATGGCAAGTGCAAACTGTGATGGCTTAGCAAATGCAATCAAGTGGTAAAGGGCCGTTGCTGGAACCAGGAAGAAAAGAGATTGTCCAGAAGTCATCATACCTGGAAATTCTGGCTATTCAGTCTTTCGACCCTTCTGACGGCGCATAGCGGAAAGGTGAAGCCGTTGCCGCTGGGCCCTGCACCGTGCGTCTGGCCGGTAAAGGCCAGAGACGTCGAGGTACTCGCGCTCTGAGCAAAGCTGGATGGTGTCGTGGAGAAGCACATGTAGGCCTCGGACAAGTGCAGCTTGCCAGCATAATGCCAGCCCCTATCATGGTCCTTGTCGCCTTGCGTCGCGTTGGAGGGAGGGATGGTGAGCTCGGCGTTGATCTCGTACAGGGGGTTCTGGGAGGACGGCAGACGAAATTGATTCTGGAAAAGAGAGGCTTTCGAAGGATTCCTGTCAGAGCTAGACAGAATGAGGCCCTGTGTAGGATCAATGAGTTGCTGAGCCTTTTGAACAATGCTCGTGAGGTTGGAGAACATGGTCGCGATCAGGGGCGCCGCATGGCGGTTGACGTCGGAGAAGGGCTGGCGATCTGGCGACGGCAATCGATGATTTGGGGCGGAATTGCGAGCGAGGAGAGGATCGTCCGAATGTCGACAGATGGAACGTTCCAAAAGATCGAGCGGCCTCGCAAGAGCGGGACGCCGATTGATTGACGATGTTGCTGACCAAAATGCGTTTGTAGGGCAGGGCGTAGGGGTTTCGCGGGAATGCATCAGAGGTGATGGGCCGGGCGACGCGGGCGACCCTAGAGCTGTTCGTTGGTGGACACTTGAGGGGGGTGGGGGGGGGAGGATAGGCGTAGAGAGGGGCGGCTCCAGGCCAGGCATGTACAGTGACTTACCAAGGCTCGCGGGCTGCATTCGGTCGTTGCAGGTTGCAATTTGTCTCGACAAGTAAGACTGTGCAAGCTGCATCGACATTTGCCTTCATTCTACATGACGCTGAGGAAATCCGGATTCGTGGCGCCTACGGAGTAGACATTTGCTTTATTTGCTTGGTGCCATTTTGGGAGCGTCTGCATTGGAAGCAGGGATAGCGGAGCTATCCGGAGTAGCTCGCGAGCGGCCAACAAGGCAGCAGCCCAGTGTAAATGTAAATGATGGAGTCCCCCGCTCGATCTTGGCCAATATCGGAGCTCTCTTCACAAGCGCACTGCACGTAGGAGCACGCTTGCTGGGAGCGCACTTTTGGCTAGCCAATTGTCGCCTTCATCACCAGCCTGATTGCAGCGAGTCATTCCATTTTTGGGAGACACTCAAAAGCAATAGGAAAAGGCTCATCTGAATCGTCAACAGTAGTAGCTACACTCACACAATACCTCGCCTCAAGCGTACGCAAACTTACGCAAGAACGGAATTTCCCTGCGCCCATCTGAGAAGGGCAATCTGAGCTAAGTGGTCCTCTATTCGATTGCATTGACTGATCTGAAAGTCAATCCAGACACCGGAATCGCAGCTTTTGTCCGCAACCCTGTCCACCGAGCCGCGACAATGAACAACCTGTATGATGGGATCAAGAGTCCTCCATTGCCCAGCGTTCCCATGGCAGATACCAACATCGGTCCAGACGAGAAAAAATAAAGAGATGGGGACGGCGGTGCGACGATCATTAGACATCGAGATCAAATTTCGCCATAGTGATATCTCCGATGCGGGGAATCGAACCCCGATCCCTGCGGCACTCTCGTTTGAAAGCGCAGTATGATAGCCGTTACACTACATCGGATGCTCTGGTCGCTGGGACAGGTATTATCTAAGCAAATATCATTATATATAACTCAAAACCTGTCACTGGAATAGAGTTTGCGGACTGTTCGGAGCAGGCGCTTGGCAGTTGGCCCACGTGCAGCATTTCCCCAATGTTTTTCACATGCCCGGGGACCTATTCCACTCATGGGAGCAGCGGATGATCTTGGTCTACGGACAGATGGCAAAGGACATGTGTCGCGTGGGAAAAAGACAAGGACAAATACAACCCTGCAGACCAACGCCGTGACATGGTAGCTCTGGGCACCTAATCTGCTCGTTGAGCCGCGGTCATGCGAGAGATGAACTGCCGGCTTGTCAGTTCCCGTCTCATCTCCTTGGAGTCGCAGGCTGGGCTCATCTGAGCCGGGCGACCGGGCGGAATATTGATTCAGGTAGCTGGAGACGGTGAGGCAGTGGTGCATCTGCCGATCTGTCCTCGCAACGCCTGCCCCTTTGACGGGGGGCGGCGGCGGCCATTAATTGGACAATTCAAAGCAATGCGCTCATCTCGTTGTTCCTGTGCACAGTCTGTCGCGGTTTCATGTGCAGGCGCCGTGTCACTGGATAGACATTTAATTACGTAGCGGATCAATCTATCAAGTATATCGATCAATGCTGGAATCAACAGACGGACAGGGCAAAAACTCCACCCCAGACGGATGGACGGAGAGGGAGGAGGGGAAGGGACGAGCGGATCCTTCCATTCCTGCATCCCATACGTCGTCATCATTCTCAGTTGCGTCATGACAAGAATAAAGGCCGTCTGAGTCCTTGGCCCTCCCCCACAATGCCGAGTCCGTCCAACCAACCTGCTGGGTTCGCGTGGCTGTCGAAGTCGCCGGCGCAACAATGAAGACTGGCTGTGAACCGTTACTTCCCTTCCCGTTCCTTCTCGGCGCAGCCCCGAGCTGACTCGCAGACTTGGGGTCAGCGGCAAAGGAAGCAGATAGAAGCGTGGGCTTCACTGCCGACAAGACCTTCCTGCCTGGTACCTAAGTACCTTACCTACTAGGTACTTACTTTACCTTACCTAACCTTGCCTACTTTCAAGGCACGGATCAGCAAGAGTCCATACCTCGGAAACGCCCAAATCCATCGTCAGCATTACGAGCCCGTCGCCAGCAACCAACCAGACCGGATCGTTAGTCGCCAGCCCGGCCGGTCCTGACCCAGGTCACACAAGTCTCATTGGCGCCTCAGCACCAACGCAAACCGCCTCGTTCTTTTTTTTTTTTTTCCCCTCTTCCACTCTCGAGCCAGGTCGTGTCTTTGACGCAATCCTCGACAAGAGCAAGGCGAAGTTGGCATCGCTCTCCATCCTCTTGTGCGATTTCCAGGACTTGGTGTGCTTGGTTGGTCTCCTCGGACGCGCATTTCAGTGCCCTGCTTCTCTCGGTCCCTTCTGGTAAAAGACCATTATCCAGCGAGCTACGTGGGACAGTCAATCCAGATTCATTTCAAACTCCTTCTGTACTTCGGCGATCCGCTGCCAGCCGCGCATTGCCTCCATCTCACGTATACTCCAGCCTTCTCCGCGACGAGTGGCAATGGGCCGCATCTGAAACCAAGCGCGCAAATCGGGGGCCTTGGCTTGACCAGGGAAAGAAAAAGAATAGCCGCGACGTCTTGTTCTGGACTGACGTCGATTGCCTCTTCTTTTTTGCTCGTCTTCTTTTCTTCGTCTTCTTCACACAATCGGCTCGACACTTGCTCAAACAAGCATTCCCTTATCATTGTACGGATTGAGCTTCGTCTCCCTGTGATACCTTTCCACCTTGACACGCGGCGGTGACTGCACAGCGGAAGAGGAGCATTTGCCAGCGCCGACGGTTTACCAATTGCGACTAGTCGTTGTCCATGGCGGCAACGGTGGCACAGTCGCAGGTTGCGGCAACCTTATCATCGAGTAGTCTTGCGGCAACAAATTCTCACGATGGCCGCCATCTCAGTCGTTATCAGTCCCAGAATAAAATGACATCATCGTCAACACAGCATGGCCAAACCGAGTCGTTACCGCAGACCCAAAATTTCAACCCCAGCAATTTTCAGATCGTCCGCACCCTCGGCACGGGCACATTTGCGCGGGTCTGTCTCGTGCGGCCATCCAACGCTCCAAATCATTCCCCGGACCAAGACGCGGCGGCGGGAGACAAGACGGAGGTGTACGCGCTCAAGATTCTGCGCAAAACTCAAGTCATCAAGCTCAAGCAAGTCGACCACGTGCGCCACGAGCGAGCGGTGCTTGCCGACGTGGCCGGCCATCCCTTCATTACCAACCTGCTCGCCTCCTTCTCGGACCATGACTCTCTGTATATGCTTCTCGACTACGTTCCCGGCGGTGAACTCTTCAGCTATCTGCGAAAATTTCGCCGCTTCGACGAGCCGACAACGCGCTTCTACGCCGCCGAGATTGTTCTGGTGCTCGAGTACCTGCACGAGCACCAGGGCGGCGTGGCCTATCGCGACCTCAAGCCCGAGAACCTTCTCCTCGACCGGGACGGCCACATCAAGCTGGTCGATTTCGGCTTCGCCAAACGTCTCGGCTACAAGGACGATCATCCCGTCGAGACCTACACCCTGTGCGGAACGCCCGAGTATCTCGCTCCCGAGGTCATCCACAACAAAGGCCACACCACCGCAGTAGACTGGTGGGCTCTCGGCATCCTGATATACGAATTTCTCACAGGCTACCCGCCGTTCTGGCATCAAAACCCGATAGAAATCTACAAACAGTACGCCCCGTGTTTCCCCCCCTGACGCTTTCTAGTTGTGTTCTTCTCCCAGTGTTTGTCAGCTAACGGTCTCACCTGTGAAGAATTGTCGAGAAACCAGTCACGTTTCCGCAGGAGCCGCCCTTGTCGGAGGAAGCCCGGGACATTATCCGTTCATTCTGCACCATCGATCGTTCCCGGCGCCTGGGGAACATCAGCGGCGGCGCCAACCGCGTCAAATCACATCCGTTCTTCCGGCCCGTGAACTGGGAGGACTTGATCCACCGGCGACACGGCGGGCCCATCATTCCGCCTATCCGGTATCCAGGTGACGCACAGTGTTTCGACACGTATCCCGAGGACGACGGCAAACGGGAGGAGTATACGTCTGACATGGCGCAAAAGTATGAAGAATATTTCCGTGATTTCTAGCGACTGCGACCTGCGCTTCGTTTGCGGTCGTGGGGTTTTTTGTGTTTCGCCCCTTTGCTTTTGTTGTTGTTGGGGGGATGGGAGCTTGGATGGGATTGGGACTGGGATACGGTGATCTAGAAAGCGACTCTGCGTCTGTTTGTACTCTTGCTGGTGGCATTGAATAGGTGCGCGAACTGGCTTGATGTGTTTCTCTTCTTTTTCTCTTCTTTTCACTTTTGTTCTTTTCTTTTCTTCCTGTCTTCACTGTAGGCTATTCGCACACGACTGCGCGGTGCAAAGCCTCAGCAAATGCAAGCGCCACACTTGGGCTCTGACTTGACGACGTTTTCTTCTCTTCTTGTTGGACTCGTTGTTCGTTATGCGAGAGATGCAACATCTGGTCTGCGAGTTGAATTCATGACAAGACTTGCTGGTATCAGCTTGCTCTTTATGCCCAGAGCGCCAGGCTGGCCAAAAGTGAAACTTGTAGTCTTCACCCCGAGCAGGATGGAAAAAGGGACTGTCTGTCTGAGGGAGATGAACTGTGCTGCCCCTCTTGGGATCTCTTTTCGATCCTCGGGGGACAGACACGTCTTCGCGCAGGCCCAATCTCTAGGTAAGCAGAAAGTGTGCTCCTGGTTTCTCTCTTTCATTTCTCTCTCCCCTTGCCAAAGCCCCTTCCCTCCCCTCCCCCCATCTATAAACAAAGCAGTCGGTGGTTATTGCTTTGCTGTTTGGATTCGTAGACTTTTTCTCCCTTTGTTCTCAACTCCTGGACGGAGCCAGCCTAACGTTTTCGGTAACTATCCCCCCCATCCCCCCGTCAAACAGACATCTTGACGAGTTGGCTATCACTTTTCTCTATCTTATGTCTCTTTTAGTTCTTTTCTCCTCCTCCTATATTTTATACTCCCCTCTTATAGAATACTAGGGAAACGGAGAGAAGGAATGAAAGGAACTGGGGGGGAAAAAGGCCAAGAAAAAAAAACATACACAGTCATCGATCTAGGAATAGCCAAAAAAAAGAAAAAAAGCATTCCCGTATCGCCCCTTGACCCTCGCACGCACCCTCATATTTTCTTTTTCAAACACATCCCAGATCCATGATATGGGGTCGAGCAATCTATCCAGCCCGGTCAATCGCCTTGAATGAAAGCAAAAACCACGGTGCGCCGAGACTCAGTGGCCGGCTTGTTGTCTCATGTTCATACATACAAGGCACGAACAAAGTTCACGTTGAGCGGGCGGCTATCAAAACGCTCAATAATTTCCTCACGAGCACGAAGAACTAGAATGTCACAGACCGACGGACCCCTTGCAACCGCTGCGATGTGCCCCTCCGACTCTTTTCCGCATATCCCAACATGGAACCAGGTTCTAACGCAGTCCGCAAAATTATCGTTGCACCTCGAAATACAGGCGATAACCGTGCCTTCCAGGAGCCTCCCCTCTTCCGCCAACCCCCGAGCCATCTCTTTGACCCCCATTCACTGCTTGTACAGCCACCAGTACGAGCCGATGCCCACTGCTAAAAACGTCGCCAGAACCCAAGCGCCCTCCTTGGTGCTCCACAAGAACGCGCTCCAGCCCGTGATGAGCTCCAGGCGCCGAGCAGCCCGTCGACGCGTCCATGCCTCGGGGTTCACGTCTACAGGAAGTCGGAGTCGAGGATCCGTAGATGAAGAAGAAGCCTGCTCGCGAAGCAAAGACGCGGGCGGAATCATCTCCTCGCGGGAAACAAGCGGCACGTCGATCCGTAGATAGACAGCGCGGTGGTCGCTGGTCCGCATCAGGGGAAGCGCATTGTACGCCTTAACAGCCATCTTGGGGCTGTCGGCCTGCTGCGTCTTCTTGACCCACGACGGCACATCGAGGTACAGCACGCGGTCGGTCCAGCCGGGATACCGATGCGGCGCAAATTCCCAGGGCACCTCGGTCTCGTCCTCGTCGCTCGTGGGGGCCTTTTTCGGCAACACGTTGTATTTGTACGTGGGCGGGAACTTGACCTCGTGCTCTGACAGGCCGTGCAAGGTCCGACCGGCTGTCCTCTCGCGCGTCAGCTGGTCCAGCGGGAAGAAACGCGGGTAGAAGTTTTCCGAGGCGGCGTCCAGGCTGGGAAACGCGGCGTTGGGAGGCGGTGACGTCGTGGATATCCTGTAGTTGAGGTCCCCGGCGACAAACAGGTGAGAGGTCGGCTTGTAGATGGAAATGTCGTGCAAGCGCCGCCGAGCCCGTGACCTGTCCTCGTCGTCGTCGTCGTCGTCGGCGGCTGTGTCCTGCAGCAGACGGTCTGATTCGGTGCCCACCCCGCCGCTGGCGTTCTGAAGAACGACCTTGGGATCCTCAAACGTCATCCCTCGCACAATGGCGGCCCAATTCGCATTTCGCCGCGGCAGGTTCCACTCCATCGCGGCCAGGTGCGTCGCCACAAAGGTCAACTCGGTCGCCTGTTGTCCGTCACCATTGACATCGTACAGCATTCTCAGTCCGACGGCGCCCTTATTGCCCATCTCGGCTGCACCAAAGCCAACCTGGGCATCTCTCAGATCTTGTATCCTCTTCGGATCCCTGGCGAAGAGCAGCACGGCTGTGTATCCGACGTTGTGAGCCGCCAACAGGGTATACGGCTTCTTGGCCCCCGTTGCATCTGAGTCGGCAGAATTCGACGTTGCAGAGACTGGGGCGCGTGCCGGTCCAGCGGAGGAGCCTCCTTCGTGGCGACGGGCGGCGAGATTGACGGCATCATCGAAGCGTGAGAAGTAAGGGTGGAGGAAGTAATCGCCAATGAATGACGGGCTCAAGGGCGCAAGTTCCTGTAATGACCTAGATGTCCCCGACACACAGTCAGCCTGATGCCGCCAGGCGCCTGGCTACGAGAGAGATTGGCTCACAAGACGACCAGATCGGGTAGCGCCGTGGCATTGTCAACAAATGCGGTGTGCACATGGTTGGCAAAGACGGCCACATTGACAAAGGCTGCTGCGCAGTTGAACGTCAGAACCAGGAGATCGACAGCCAACGGTGCCATGGCTCGATGTGAAAATGAGGGGAGAAAACTCAAGTTGCCGTCATGGCGGTATGTTCATGTTCAAGTTGCCACATAAAAGGGGGGGATGGGAGGAGGCGAAGGGGGAGGTCATGAATGGCCGACCGGATCAAGCAGACAGCCATCATGTGCACCAGCCGGCATTGACTGGACCGGCCAGGTGTTCCGGTTCTCTAAAGCAAGCCAGCAACGAGCTTGAAAGTCTCAGGAGCTCATCTGCATGGAATCAGCATTTGTTCGAATTGCCGAGCCGCTTTTACTTGAGGCGACAGGTTCCGGCAGGGCACAGTCTTGGGTCATCTCGTGAGGGCTCAATGCCGCCCGCCATCTTGCCACCCGACCGACTCGGAGCCAGAGTCCGCTTTTTTTCACTTCACGGAGCCTTTGCTTCTCTGTTCGGCAACGCTCTACCCAAATCATCAACGTCCAGCAGTAACCCTGCTGCCCAATCTTATTGTGCTGCATCAACACGCCGGCCTATATTGTCATTTCTCCTTTGCGCCTGCTCGATGCGCTTGGTGCTCTGAGATCAGCGCCTCTTTCCATGTGACGCACCCCGCAAGACCCCGCCGCATCACAAGGCAGCCGACTTGTGATCCGCCTCCCTCGTCTAGCCTCCTGTGACACGAAGAATGAGCAGAACTGCGGACTTTACATAGTAGAAAGAATAAGCACTCATTTTGTTGAAAACTATCTGACGTGAAACTGAACTATGCATTCTGTGGGCGTCTGGTTTGATGTCATGGCATTCCTGACCGATATCCGTCTCCGTCATCTAGCATTGTGCCCACAATGCCGAGACAGCGCCGAGCAAATCTGTCTTGGCTTCCGCGAGCTCGTGAAGACTTCTGTTCAGAACAGCGGCATCTCGAGGCAAGTTCCAAGATTCGCGTAAGACTTTATTTGGTTTGTCCGCGCCTTGAACGGCCAGATCTTGTCCAGAGCTGGCCAGAGTGAGCTCCCGCTTCCTCCTCGGTCAACCACCCGGGCACAATACTGTCGTAAAAAGCTCGTGTCCAGCCAACCAAATCAGTCTTGTCCATAACCAGGCGGCTCCTTTGCCTGCCCGAGACCCTCTCCCTCCAATAGTCGCCCCATGACGCGAATCCAATCTCAAATATGAACGCATTGTACCAGGTGCAAAAGTGATGACCAAAGAAAAATGAAAGGAAATCGCCAGTCCAGGAAAAAGGGCGGCCATACCGCATCGACGGACATTCAAAGTTTGCCATGGGCCCTGGGCGGGCTTGATTGAATGCCGAGTTTTACCGTTTTGCCAGGTCCTCGAACCCCCTGGGCGCGTGTGTCTGCTGGCAGCGACGCAAGCAACCCAGACTGGAGTAGCGCGGTGATGCGCCAAGGCACATCACCGGACATGCCGTTCAGAAACGGCATATAGAATGCAGGAGTAATTTGCTGCGTGGTCAAGTAAAGTACCTGATCATGCACAGCGACAAACTCATTACACTCGAAATGCCGCCTGAGCCATGGATAAACCGTAAACGTGAGAACGTGTGCGTCGAAGAACGAAATATAGCGATGCGGGACAGTCAAATTGAAAGAGCAGACACAGTTTGCATGGCCCCGTTGACACACACCTCCGTGTTCAGGAGCACGTCCTTGTCCAAGGAGAACACCGGGCGTGAGTTGTTCTCCATTTGTGCTTGTGACGACTGCTCAGACCGGCGTTCGGAGCTCGTCAACGGTTAGGGTGAAGTAGGAAATATGACGATGAAGCTCTTGACAAGCTGGGGCTGTCTCTTGACATCAATTTCCCAAATGAGCTGGCGAGAGGCGGGCTACCTCACGAAATCACGTTGGCCGGTAGCCACCTGAGGCGTAAGCCGCTCCCTTGGAAGCAGAGCGAAGCCTGTTTATCGTCCACTGAGTCAGCCATAGATTGTCAGCACATTTTCCCATGGCCAGAAGTTGTCACAGTCGACACGCGCTTGAAAATGATCCCTTACAAGGAAATTCGTGGAAGGCAGGGCGGGTTTGTTAAAACACTCACATCCTGTCACTGCCGCCAATGGCACGACTGGTATCCGGAGTGTCCACACCAGCACCAGATCCACGTTCAAGCATTTTACGGCGCGAGCTGGGAATGGCATTAGGTTTGGCAGCACCAGGCTGCCCAGAAGCGGCAGCATTGGTACGGGAGGCACGAGCCTTGTCTTCCTCCTCAGCATTAGCCTGACCCGCAGCCTGGGCAATGGCCTGGGCATTCTTCTGGTATTTGTAGACAGTCCAATCGAAGACGTAGTCGTACTGGAAGCCTTCGCGGACAAAAAGGTCGCGGAAGATCTTGCGAAGGTAACTGTAATCGGGTTTGTCGTCGAAGCGGAGAGAACGGGTGTAGTTGAGATAAATGGCGAACTCGTTCGGGAAACCACGGCAAAGGACTTCTGTAGGCGTGGTCATCTTCTTCTCCATGATCCGATCATACTTCTGCTTTTTGGTAGCAGCTTTGAGTCCCTGCCAAGGAAGGGAGCCTCGGCAAAAGTAGAGCATCACATAACCGAGAGACTCCATGTCATCACGGCGAGATTGCTCGACACCCAGATGAGTGTTGATGGAAGCATAGCGGGCCGTGCCAGTCAAGTTCTTGTTCTCGCGATAGGGGATGTGGAAATGGGTCTTTGGGTCCCGATACTTCTTGGCCAGACCAAAATCGATAACGTTGACTTGATTTCCCCGCTTGCCGATACCCATCAGGAAGTTATCGGGTTTGATGTCGCGATGAATGAAGGATTTGGCATGAATGTACTCGATACGGGAGATGAGCTGGTCAGCCAAAAGGAGCACGGTCTTCAAGGAGAATTTGCGATTGCAGAAATTGAAGAGATCCTCCAGACTTGGCCCGAGGAGGTCGAGAACCATGGCATTGTAGTCACATTCGGTACCGAACCAGCGGACGAAAGGGATCCCAACACCGCCGGCGAGGGACTTGTAGACGCGGGCTTCATATTCGAGCTGAGGGTGTTTGGCCTTGACTGATTCGAGTTTGATGGCAATCTCCTCGCCGGAGATGATGTTGGTGCCGAGATAGATATCGCCAAATGAGCCTGAGCCAATTTTGCGGCCGATACGGTATTTATTACCGACACGCAAATCCTGCCACATTCATGTCAGCATTTGATTGTAGATGACCGAGCCGGCGACCCGGTATCAGATGACTAGAGGCTATTCTTGAGGTAAATCCCCAAGTAGGAACTTGTCGATCAAGTCCATTCCCGGTCAAAATGTCTGAGGAAGGCGAAGGCGATATGATGATGTTGGGGACTCAGGACGAGGCACTCACCATTGTAGTCATATTGCCGAGCTGTTGAGAGCGTTCCTTTCGACGCCGAAAAGAACCCGACTGATTCTGTTTTGAAAAGTCGTTTGTCACGACACAAGCAGGGTGCGCACTGTGTCAAAATGGCGTCAGCGGAAAGGTGAGGAGATTATGAACACACGACTTCTGATGACAAGAACGATGAACTTATGACGGGAGCGATGAACAACAGATGCCAGTGGGTGAGGGAGGAAACAAGGCAAATGCACGTCGGTGGAGAGTGAAGATTGTGAGGTGTGGCGGGCCCCCGGTTCAAGTTCGGTGCAGGCTAGACCTTGTTGGCTCGATTGGCAGTGGTTACGGGAAGGCCGAAACGATGCCCAGCGCTGGAGATTGGGCCACTGCTGGCCCACCAGTGCCGCACCAAGCAATTCAGTTCCCAGCAACGGGGCTTGCCAGTGCCTCGTAGACTTCAGAGGAGAGTATGGAGGGGAAGGGGTTGGGTGTCCGTCCGTTATCACGACGCGGCATCGTGTGCAGACTTACCTATCCTTCCGCGAAGCTCGACTTTCGTCGAGATTGTGCTGTAGCTCGTGTTACCGCGATGCGTCGTAGCAGAACACGTCCAATCGGGCCAACGAGTGGCGGTGACAACGGAGGTGGGCGAGGGTGTGAAACGTCGTTACGGTCAGTCGACGGAATCGAGGGTAGTGGCGCAGGGGCAGACAAGAAGCAAAGGGGACAAAGTGCAAACTCGCTCCCCTCGATTGATGAATGAAAGATTGACCGATATGCCCTGGAGAGCGGTGTCGAGCACTTTATTCTCTGAAGTCCCAAACCAGACGAAGCTTGCGGTTGACGGGAATGGGCTTCGTGTGATGGTTGAGTGGGGTTGGGGGGGAGAGAAGTGCTGGGAGGAGAGAAGTAGGGAAGAAAAAGGTGTGGGCGAGCCGGAAGAGGAGGGGAAGAGAAGGGATAAGAAGCTCGGTCCGGGAGACGAGAGGTCGAGCAAGCAGCACTAGGGTGGGCCGAGCACGACTCTTGGAAAAGAAAAAAGGAAATTTCAAAGGGGGCTGCTGACCGACGAACGGCCACCGGTACCCCAAGCGCCAGGACCTTGGATCAGGATCAGGATCGGAACTCGCCTGCCTGGACCCAACAAAGCGTACTTATCTGACGAAAGCAGGGCGACAAAGCAAGGCAAGCAAAGCGAGCAGCAGGGCCCGGCGACAAAGCAAGCTAGTAGGAGTTGGCAGGGCCGGTTTGGGGAGAGAGGCCCGCGATACCAGACGGAACAGGTCTTTGATCTATCTGAGGAGGGCCGTTGAAGCACTACCGCGGCCTCTGCGCAGGGCACTCGGAGCATTCCCGACAGCTCACCCGGCCACGCTCGATGGCGTGTTGCCCGCGATTGATTAATTGGAGCACGCCCTACAGTGGACATTGTGTCGCGCTGCAGGCATTTCAGGTCGGCGCATACAGCGGGTGGCGTGCCTCCTTTTTCGATGCGCATGTGTCGGAATCGACTCAAGGGCGAGACGATCTGAAATCAATCAATCGCCGGCCCTCCCAACAACACCGCATACGACAACAATAACAACAACAAAAAGATGGACGACGACGACGACGACGACGACGACGATTACGGCCACGCCTCTGTGCAGACCCGATTTTCCTTCTACTGACCATATTGATGGCATAGTGCAGGGCTGGTTGACGACGGACTCATGCTGGCATCTGGGCAGCGATGCACTATGGATACAACACCGTACACGTCTCTTTCCCGCCTCAAAAGGTAAAGGTATCGTCTGGTGTGCATATTTATGGCAGCCAGAAGACAAGGCAGCTCGGCTCCAGCGCCCTCCGCCGAATCCTAAAACCATCCCAACAGCCGGAGGACAGCTTCCGGGTCTGTGCTCTGGACTGGCCGGTGGGCGAACGCACGTCTCATGCCCTACCACCGTCAGTGATGCAACCCAAGGGTGGGTCCCCTCCCTCTCTCTCTCTCCAGCGACGCACCGTGTTGTTTCGTGTCGTGTCGTGTCGTGTCGTCGTCGTCGTGAGCAGTGAGTCGTGCCTTACTCAGCCGAGCATGACGCTGAGCCGAGTGCGGCGACGCCAATGACCTTTCTTTGCATGATACCACCCACAAGTCAAGAGCGAATGTGCTTGGGTGGAGGCGCGTCATGACGCCAGCGGAGGCGGTCATACTCGGCATCAAACCACTCCAATTCGCCGCTCGACCAATCATTGGGTTCCGGCCAAGACGAGGCGCAGATGCAGAGGCACAGGCAAGGCAGGCAGGCAGGCAGGCTGTACACTTGATATTATGTGCCAAACTATATTCCCGTGCATGCTACCACGGTCCGCCCTTCCGTCGCAGACCGGCCGGGCAATCTCTTCGACTCAAGACGGGCCTATGCGTTCACACAGTAGATTGATAGGCCGATGCCGCGTTTCGCCTGTCCGAGCCTCACGACCGTGGGCCGGACCTTGAAACTGCCTGCACAGCTCACCCGAAGGAAGGCATGTCCCACGGGCTACAAATCAATCAATCTCCCACACAACTCCGGCCGAACTCTGGAACACCAAACGCCCGTCGTATCAATCAACTTGAGCAGAGTGCCTCTGTTCGGAAGAGGGGCGGTTTGCCAGCCCTGTCCTGAGCATCCAGGCACTTCCCGCCCTTGGCTTTTGGGCTCCGGAACAGAACCTCGCACCTTGTCTCCGAGCGACGACATCATCGCATCTTGACGAGATGACGGGGCGGCCGTGAGCCCTCTCTTCCTCTTCTCCTCTTCTCCTCTTCTTCTTCTTCTTCTTCTTCTCCTCCCCGTCGCCCAAAGTGGAGCGGCCATGCGGTGCCACACGTACCAGCCAGAATGTCACTTCGTCGTGACCACCTCGGCTTATCTACTCGATGAGGGCTCAGTCACAGACAATGAATGACATAAGACCGCTCAAAACGGGCAGCAAAAAGGTGAGACAAAGCACGCAGCCGTGACCTTGTGATGCATCGATGCACGCATCGTGCTCCAGAGTCCACGACGGAAATCGGACGTGCCGGCCACCACCCACCTCTGTGTGCCCAGCTCCTGCGAGCTGTGAAAATGTGACGCAGTTCTCGGGAGCACCTTGATCGGGTGGCACAGGTTCTCTTGAGAAATCGGTGCCTGGCATTGCCGGCCCGTGCGAAGCAAATCTGCCCACGTCGGCGGCAAAGGAAAAAAGGAGAAGAGCAATGATGCATCCCGATCAGCGGCGGATGCACAACGGGAGGGTCTGTCAGCAACGTGATCGTCCACGGATATTGGACGCTGATCATTTTGCGCGGCCGAGAAGGCGCCCTACGGAAAAGGGACAATTCCCCCCCCACCCCCTTTGCACGCCAAGAATTCCCAGAGCAAGGCTGCTTGGTGTCGGTGCTTGTGATGCCAAGAAGAAACGACAAGCCATGTCCTGCGAAACGTTGAACGCTCCATGATTCCAGTGAGCAGACCAAAAAGTACACGTGTCTGGCAGCAATGCCAATGGCACGTTGCAGCGAATGATGCCTCACGAACCAGCTGCATGGTCCGTTTTACTTTCATTGTGGAACTGGAGCTTGGGTGCCAACTTTTTTGCCAAAAGTCCCCTCCTCCCCCAATCATTTGTCATGAGGCACAGTAGAAGTCTTGTATCACGAGAGCTTACGGACCCGCCGTACGCAGGTTTTACCAAGAATCGTATCTGCCAGATTGATGCAGCTGCCCGGAGAGTGATCATTTCCGCAAGATATCCAGACCTTTGCGCACGCAAAATCTAGGGCGTGTTCGTAGTCTGTTGATCTGCAGGCCCCTGACGATACCACATATCGTACAGGCAGCGGCTGTGTCGAACAGGACGACCGTTGAACAGATGCATCAGGGTCTAGACGTTCACCGCATCCGCAGGAACCGTACCAATCTCATGTTCATACTGTCCATGATATTGCCTCTCCGTGTTGTAAACGCCAGGCCTACAATGAAAGAAAATATGGACCTGTTTCCAGTCACTGATACTGGGTATTATGTTCCGGAGACGAGCTGAGTCCGCGTGGTAGAACTTTCAGTACTGTACGAAATCACATCATCATCATAGCCTACTGTACACTTGTTTGGCCAAAGAGGCCCAAATATGATGAGTGATCCCGTCGCGCACCAGCGCCAGGCTAGCATCCCATCCGTACATGCATGCCCGCCATCACGGCCGCCAGCCAGGTGGCGGCAGTCCTCTCTGCTGCGGTCTCCCCGGCACATACGCCGGTCGGCTCGGCGGCACAGGCGACCCGTAGACCAACGATCGCAGTTCATTCTCGAGGAACTGGCTCGTCTTGTCGAGCAAGTTCTTCGCCGAGGCCGCGCTGAACAGCGGCGCCACGCTCGATCCCGGACGGGGCGGATAGGCCGGTGGCACGGGATTGTAGTATGTTTTGGGCGGCGGCGGATAGCTGACTGGGCTGGAGGGGCCGGCCCCAAGGCCGCCGCCGCTCTGTTGGATCGGATAACGACGCGGAGGCAGCGGCGGCGGAAGACGGTGTCCGCTCGCGGGCGGTCGTCGGTCTTCCAAGGAGTAAGGCGGGGGAGGAGAACAAGACATGTGGCTGGGCGCCGCCGCAGCAGCAGCGTCTTGCAACAACAGGTCTTGTGGCCATTGCTGAGCGTCCAGAGGGGCGTGGTCAGGGCGCTGCGCGCAACTGGTTGCTGCACTGGTGGGCACAGTCTGCGACGGACCGGGCAGACGCGGTGGCGTCGAGGCCGTGTACACATGGAGCTGGTTTACGTGCGTTGCTGGCGACGACGATGATGTCGCGACCGGCCGATGGGCTTCTGAAAACGGCTTCACCGGTCTTGGGTCAGTCCGGGGCTCCCAAGAACCAGTTCCGTCGGCTGGCCCTGTCTCGCTGTCCAAACGACCAGACGAACCATGGATGTGGTTCGGTGCCGCCACCGCCGCAGCCGTCGTCGTCGTCGTCGTATCATCCACGCTCGGAGGGGAACCGTCCCCTTTTCCTTCTGCTGTCGAGGAAGCGTCGACGCAGGGCCGATAGCTGGCATAGTCTCCCGATTGGCAGGGCGCTTCAGCAACAGGTACCGGGATCTGGCAGCAGTCTGCCGCGCCTGAAGGCGAGGGGCGTGCTTTCGGATAGACGGTCGCGCTGGGCTGGCAGTCGTCGTCGTCGACATCGTCGTCGACGCCGGACCCGGGACCGTGGTACGGCCAGGGGTTTGCCTGCTGGGTCTTGAGGTGCGTGCGCGCCGATGCAGGCTCGGCCGGTGCGCCGACCTCTCGACCGACCGGAGGGCCCTTCACCGGTGCTGGCGCATCCAGTTCTGCGGCGAGGCTCAGCTGAGGCTGTGGGTGAGCCATGGCACCGGGACGCAGCAGATCGAGAGGCCGTCTCTACAGCGAGGCACGGTCCATAGACGTCGTAGTCGTCGTCGTCGTCGTCGTCGTAGTCGCAGTGCTCGTGTCGATGCCCTCTTTCTGTGAGTGCGTGTCCTTGTTTCTTTGCGATGAATCACATCGAGCCGATCGCCAAAAGGGGGCTGCTTTCGCAGTTGCGGCTGAGGCAGCTTCAATGTTCACATGTCTGGCCCGTCCGCAACGTCCGTCCGTTTGTTCTACCCCCCCCCCCCCCCCCTGGGCACCACGCAGGCCGTGGCCGGCTGGCGCCGCGTATACGGACGGCCTTCCTTGCCCAAAGCTGACATTTGCTGGACTCGTTTACTTTTTCAGATCAAACTCGGTTAGTCTGGACAACTCCGCATGTACATACGAAATGGCTTCTTCGTATTTCATCTCTTCCCGGCTGCCCTCACGGCTACACGCAACAAGTAGACGTATTCTTTGGGGGGGGGGGCCATCAGCAATATATCCCTTCGCAAGTAAATGAACAAAAATGGCAGTCAGCTGCTGTCATGAAGTGACGAGGGTCAAGCAAGACGCACCCGTCCCTTTTTACTCAACCGCGACAATGGGGCCTCTCAGATGATCATCATGGCGAGATCGCCAGAGCCAGCGACTGGAGAAACGTCGTTGCGAGTGGCAACGACGTGACTCGACGACGGAGATTCTCCTCCAGCCGCTTGCTATATACACGCTGTCGATTATGGCGTGGCATGGGAGCCAGAACTGCCAACAGCGAGTCTTGACCCCATCATGAGCCTGGTCATGCAGACTCTCCTCCCCCACGACTGGGGCGGAACATTTCATGGCGCCGATGCCAGAGTCACTGAGGGACGGCTCTCGGCTCGCAAACCCTTGACGGGATCGGATGCAATTCCTCGGACAATGAAGCACCCTCCTCTCTGCGCAGCCTTACGAGACCCTGAGCCGGACCTACAGTCCTGCGGTGATGTCGCTCCCGTACGCTGCCGCTGCGCTGCTCGCCTCCATCATCCCCTGCATTGCATTCATCAAGGCCGTTGAACCTGCCATCATCACTTGCCATGATTCCACGTCTCTAAACTGCGTTGCACCGCAACTTGTTCCGCCTCTCGAGGAACATTGTGCACTGCTCTTTGTGGCGCAACCCGTGCGTGCGGTGGCAGCGGTCACAACAATTTCGGTGACAACAGTTCTCTCATCCACCGCCGTCTTGTCGCGGCACCAGTCTCCACGGCAAGGTGAGCGAAGCCGAATGCTTCGCCGAGCCACGGCTCTCACCGACAAAGGGCTCACGCTATGCGTGGACACTGTGCAAAGTCGTCTCGTAACGGCCGTGGACTCAATGCAGACGTGTATTGTTCGTCGTCGCTTGCGTATTGCCCTTTCTCGGTAAGAGTCTCGCCCGGATACCGACGCTTCGAACAGCAGTACTGACTTGAGCAGATAAGACGCGATGCTTTCGTCCACGTTAATTGCGGCGCAACGCTCAAACCTATATAATGGGATTGCAAGGGACAGGACGAGAGTTGATGGGCACGTCGGCGACGTGCACCCGTCACAAGGCGCTCAACCTATTGCTGTGCTGCTAGTAAGGCTGGTCTCGATCACGAAAGCTTTCGCCTCAGTTCAGATCATGGTCAAAACGTTCGAGCTGCGCGTTCTTCGGTATGCCTAGCCTGCGGTTGGATCGTGCCGCCTTCGATAGCCCCTCTTCTTCGCCAACCTGCCGACATTGTTCGATCCCTTTTGAGACTCTTCCCCCCTCCCCCCTCCACCCTCGAATCACAGCATGAGTATGTGACTGCAGTTCAGGCCGCGGCGCGTCAGCTTCACCGATGCCTTTACCGCGAATTGTGCGGGGCGTTCCGGCAGCTCCAGTGATGCAACATTAGAAGAAGGCGGGCGCGGTAAGTGGCTCTGTCGCCGACGTTTTTATGCCCAGCGATGTGACCAAGTCTCCGCGGAAGGGGCAACTTGCGCGGCGGGAATTTGACGAGGGAGCTCTGCGTGCGCACCAACTTCACTCGCGGGCGCTCCGGGTCCGGCGTGTGCCATACCCGGACACGGCCTCGGTCCGCCACCGGCTGCTTTCAAATGCCCAAACAGAGTCATCGATCCATCGATGGACTTTTCGACGACGGCTCAGATGCCCACTGCGGTCGTGCTTTGTCGAGCCCCCAAGACTTGACAGAGTTCAAAGGCCACAGTGGTCTGTTGTCGATGGAATGCATCCCATTGTCTAGGGGCCGCGCCTCAAGGGCCCAGGACCGCTTCTGCGTGTTAAAACCCTGCGCTCTTTGGCGGACGTTGCATTGTTTGATTGACCGGCAGGACGACACCCAGCCTGCCTCGCCACGGCTCTGACGCCCGAACAACATTCCCAACAGCTCTCCTGCGCAACTTCACGTAGCCGTGGGAAAAGGGGGTTGCTCTACTTTCTCAAGCTATTTACTCCCCGATTTAAAGTCTGCAGCAGAGAGCTGCAGGCAGTACGCCCTCCTCCCCGTTGACCAGTGACACGAGTCCGAGGAAGACGTTTGTGAAGACGTAGGGGCGCAAAGACACCGAGTAGCGGCTCGCGGTAGTTCTCGAGTCGGCACTGTCTCGAGGCTGATGGGCATCTACCTCGGCTTTCTCGGGGTGCGCTGGCTTCGTGATGTGCCTCTGCCCAGCGCCAGACGAGCCAACTCGACTCGTTTGCCCTTCTGCGTATGGGGGTTCCTCGATGCACCGCCAATTGCCCCTGCGTCTCGTGTGTGTCACGGTTTTGGATGAGCTCCCCGGATGGGATTTTGGAAGTAGCGCATGAGTAGGTAGGAGAAGGAAACATCAGGTGATGGGAGGTACAACGCGGCTCAGCGCTTCGAGCAAGTATCTAGCTCTATAGTGTTTTGGAACAGCGGCCGCCAGGCACCCAAGTCTCTCTCTGCTTCTTCTCCCGTTCTCTTCTTTTCCCCTCCTTCTGCATTTCTCTCTCCTTCCCATCAACCTCTTTTTTGAGCTAGACGACACAATAAGCTAGCACCCGCGGCCAGGGCATGATGCTCGTATTCTTTTTGCAAACGCACCTGTGCCCAGAGAACCGCGGGGCTTCTTCCCGTCCGTCCGTTCTTATCAAACCCGCCACTGATACTAGTACTCTTGTTCTCCCCAGGAAATTGCAAGTCGTGCGATGCTCGATTTCCGTCGAGCTATTCGCAGCGCTATCTGTTCTCTGTGACAACAGTCAGGCACGCTGCGGCCTTTGCCCGTCCGAAACTAATCAACGGTGTGCGAATAGCAATGCGCCGACTAACACAAAAGAGAAAAACCAAAGCTCTCTCTTGGCCAAGGTTTCGTGAAGCGTGAGTGACCATGTGTGTACATTCCGCCAGCCAGGGGGAAGGGGGGGGTTCGGTGCAGCAAAAGGGGCATGCTTGTGATTACGTCGGCGGCAGTGTGAAATACAACGCCACCAGGGATCTGCAAAATGTAACGAGTGCCAATCTCAATTCATTTACAACAGTCCCCTTTTTCTTTCCACTTTCATGATTCTATAATAAGGACAATGTAGGATAAAGGGCAAAGTACAATAAGCACTAGAGGCCTGTAGTTCAACGCGCTAGGTAAGGTTTTCCCACAGTGGCAGGTACGTGGTGGCCCGCTCTGCCCTTAGCCCCAACACGGGGGGGTGTCTCTGGTCCTGCTCTCCCCTAACCCAGGCGCCGCCGCCGCCGCCGCCCCCTCCGCCGCCGCACTAGAAAAAAAAACAGGTGGAAAAGTTTAAAAAAGGAAATGGGAAAAAATAAAGGAAAAAAAGTGGGAGTGAATGTCAATTCGTGTACCTACCCATGGAAGACAGTGAAGGAGCGCAGGACATATACATCTCTAGACTGCGAGCAGCCAGCCAGCGCCGGCCCCCCCTGACTAGTCCCTGCGTACAGAACGTAAAGTATCCTGGACTTGTCCAGCCTCCCCCCCCCTCCCAAAATTGGCGCACGCTACTGTCGAGTGCAGCACCCTGCCATGCAGTGACAATGACCGTGCAGCAGGCAGCAGCACGCACGCACCGGTTCGCAGCTGCTGTGGGTGCAAAATGGGAAAGCAAGGTGCAGAATGCGCATCCTGGATCCCTGGATCCCCAGATCATCCCCAGCTGACGATGGGAGAAACCTTGTGCACGCATGAGATGGCTACCTTGCCTTGCCGAGAGGTACGTGCCCCTGCAGTGTCTCGTCACGCTATCATGTCTGTTGGGACGCACGGGGCTGGCTCTTTGGGTCAAAAGACAAGGGTTTTGGATAGACAGGATTCCTGGACTGTATGTCTCCCTCGACCTCGAATAGCTACCTCGCACCAAACACACGCACAACAACAGGACCCGTCCCGCGGCTTACAAGAGGCTAAATCTCATCATGGTAATGCGCGACCTTCTTTCCAAATTTTTGCACTGTGCGAACCCTTCGATCTAATTACGTCCATCATCCCAAAAATCTTGGTTGACATTGTGAAAGCGGCAAGTTTCGACAAGATCCCCATGCATACATATATACTGTTGGAAAGACAAGAAAACGAAACAAACCCTCCTGTTTCCACTTCGCAGTAGGAAGTCTTCTTGCCCTCACTTGTCTTCTCTTTCCTCTGCAGCGATGGCAGCAAAACCATTCGTTGCAGAGTTGCTTCCCATATACACACATACACTCGAACCCAAAAACACAACGGAGGGGGTGTTTGGAGTATCGGCCTGTCCAAACTGGACAATGATGAACAAGAAAGAAAAACGTTGAAACCGGAGAATGAGAACAAGGGCAAGATGAAAGATAAAACAGTTGGTAGGACGCGGAAAAACAGTTTCGGTGATTGCAGAGAAAGTAAAAAGACTTTGATGAAAATGATTCGCCGCATCAAATGACAATTTTGATAATTGCTCTCCTCGTGCGATGAAATGCCCTGGAAATGCAAAATCGATGCCAAGTGACAGGTCGTTGCCCTTTGAAGCCTTTGGGCGGACTAGCCCGACTGTCGCGCATGGAAAAGAAAGATGATGGCTGCAGCGGGAAAAAGCCAGGCAATGCGAGGAATAAAGAAGTCGCCAAAACACTTTTGCGCACGAGGCTTGGCGCAGCATGGCCATCGCAGAAGAGAACGATGCAGGATCCCTCGAGGTAATGTCACGTTCCCGGCTGCAAAGGAATAGAGAGAACAACAAGAATCGGTTTGAGAGGGCCAATCTCTGAGACACGGCATTCAGTCATCAGAGGCCGATTCTCCGCGTCGTCTCCTGTTGTTCCACCTCCGCTTGCCAGGGCGGGTTTCGTAATGAGGCGCAACATTTACGACATCCTGCATCGTACCCTCGATCGCGGCTTTGGTTTTATTGCGGTATGTGTCCACTGCGGGCCCATGCGTCAGTGCCATTAAACAAGTGCTTAAGGAACGGGTCAAAACTCACGTGCTCGTTGCAGAAACACCGTGCGGCCAGCAAAAACGCGACTTTGCAGCCAGGCCATTCTATAGGCCAAGTCATTCAGCTTCACTTCTTTTCCACGGCAGGACCTCCTCATCCTGGGCACCGTGGTATCACCAGTCTCTCCTTCGGCCAGAGTCACCTTGACAGTCTGCGGCGCCGATCTTGCCGCTCCGCGACGGCTGCTGTCCCTGCCCTCAGTCTCCTCAATGCCATCGTCCGACAGATCACTCGTGAAGAATTGCGAACCGGTCGCACTGGGCGGGGGGCTTTGCATCTCGCGCGGGAAATAGCTGCGGGGATACACGCTGGCACCTTTGCGAAAGCTGTCGGGAATCTCATTGGTATCGACTCCATCGAGTGTGACACGAACTCGCAGTCTTGAGCCCCGCATGTTGTCGTCCACCAGGATGAATTTCCGCTTCTTCGCCTCGGGAATATCAGGAAAAAGACCCTCGGGCTCCTCAGCATTGCCTCGGCTGTGCGATCGCGCTGGAATGCTGCTCGCGCTCGCTCGTGGTGCCATGTGAGACATCGTCCCGCCCTGAGGGTTCGCAGGGTAGCCATAGTTGGTGAATACATGAGAAGGTCTCACATCGTCTCCGCCGGCGTGAGACCCATGAGGCGGAGCGCCTTGGTGATGATGGTGTTGGTCATCGTACGTATTGCCGTGGCCTGGAGAAGGACCTGTTAGCCCA
The DNA here is from genome assembly GCA_001636675.1 of Moelleriella libera RCEF 2490. NCBI lineage: Eukaryota > Fungi > Ascomycota > Sordariomycetes > Hypocreales > Clavicipitaceae > Moelleriella > Moelleriella libera. The sequence continues at coordinate 180,360 of AZGY01000024.1, forward strand.
GAAGCCCGTCCAAAATAGAAAACAAAATAGAGTTTGCAGCCCAGTGTTGGGTCGCAGTACATGGGGAGATCTGTGGGGGCAAGGATGGATAATGGATCTTGCGAGCATAACAACACACTGATCCCTGCTTCCTGCCTCATGTCTCTCCTCTTCTGTCTCATTGAGCAGGATGCTGGGCAGCAATTGAACTTGTCTGCCTACGCGACAAGGCTTTGATAGCCAGGGTAGGACAGGCACGAATTGAGCTCATCTAAAGATCGCATGAAAACAAATGGTGGAAATGCAACGTAATTCGGCGACAGCGCAATCGATGCAACATTTTATGATAATGTACACGGACATTTCAAGGTCTCGGTCCTCGTAGAGAACGTGGACGACTCGGCGACAAGTATAATTCGCTGCCTTTTCTCGCTCAAGGAAAAAACATTCGAGACTTGCGGTGGAGTCGAGCAGCAACATGGCGAAAGAGAAGATTCAAGGAGAGGCAGGGCAGCCCAAGGCAGGCGAGACGAGAACAAATTGTTACAAGATCCAACCCCAGACAAATGAGAACAACAGAAAAGAGGGAGGGAGGGGGAGGAAGAAGCGAGATGCGGCCGAGGTGCAAAGAACTTTTTTTGCAAACGGCGGCCGCAGGAGTAATAGATGTAATAAGAACGGTTGGTATCATGAGCAAATCAACACAACGAGCCAGGGCAAGTCCGTACAGTGCATTTGCGGTGCGAGAAAGGCGACAAAACATGCAGTGCAAGAGGCGGGCAGATGCGAGATTTCTAGAGTCACATCTGGTGGAACATACCGACTTCATCGCCTCCACCTGGGGCGCTTCCATCATGAGCCCCAGCGTGGTGGTGCATAGGCTGCCCCATGTTGCCCATTCCAGGCTTGCCCATGGGTGCTGCCCCATGCATGGATGCTGGAGCCGCCGGCATCCCTGATGGTCCGCTGGGACCTGGCAGGTGGGCGGAACCTGGATGCGGCGTGGGTGTTTGCGGTACTTGCTTGCGGTTGTTCATCTTGGCCATGCGGCGTACGCGGCGGCTTCGGAGGCGGGGGTCCTGATTGCTATTGCGCCAGCTATCAACGGCGCGTTGGATCAACCCTCGCTTGCCGCGCAACGGCGGGTTGAGCTGAGCAAGGGCCCAGCCCACGCGATTGCAATCCGTCTCGTACATCAACCGGTTTCCACGGTACTGATCCTTCGGGCAGCAAGCCCGCGGATACACGCAGTTCTCTTGCTTGAACTCGGGCGAAAGTTCGTCAGTCGCCACAGACTCAACATCGCATCGAATCGTGTATTCCATCTTGACCCGATCTCGGGAATACTCAAAGGCAATCCACTGGACACCATTGCCATCTTGTCTGACGACCAGCGGCGTGGTTGCGGGGATCGGGCCAGGCGCAGCGTTGGGATTAACGCCAGGAGCCGTATTGCCGGGACTTTGTAATTGGGGCGCGCTCGGCTGATGCTGAGCCTGTGGCATGGGTGAGGTTTGCGCCTGCTTCTGGAGCCGAGCCGGTACCTGCGGCTCAATCTTGGGCCGGGGGCTTCCTGTCATGCCGGCCTGCGCGTGTTGCTGTGCAGCGTGCTGCGCCATTTGGCTTTGAGGCGCGTTGTGCGACATCATCATGTTAGGCTGCGATGTCATGGCCTGTTGCGGATGGTGGGCGGCATGCTGCGCGTAAGTAGAGGCTGTAGGGTGATGTGGCATGGGTTGGTAGTGGGACTGAGGCTGGTAATACATGGATTGTTGGAGATGTTGAGACGGCGGTTGCCCGTAGAGACTCCTGTGCTGATCATGTTGCGATGGCGAGGCGACAGAAGCTGGAGAATTGGACTGTGGTGTATGGTAGGACATGGGCGGAGGATAAGGAGGGCGAGGCATTTGGGCGGCGGCCATCATGTCTGGAGTGTCTATACTTGCACAAATTGTCATGGTCAGCCGTCTTCATCCCAGCAAGTATCGAAAAACAAAACATCTGGCTTATCCTCCCCAAGGCCAAAAGTCCTGGCGGGAGGCTATTACAAATAGACGGGCGTACCTGCGGAAGTATATCCGCTATTGGCACCTGGGGTGCTGTAGGGACTCGGATGACTGTAGTATAAATTATCTTGTGTGCCCCCTGCCTGAGTGCCGGCTTGGTAGGCTTGCGAGATTGACGGTGCGGACGAGTATGCGCTTTGTTGGTGTTGTGCCGGCGGAGGCAAGGAATGTTGCTGTTGCTGCTGCTGATGCGGCGGCGGCGGCTGCTGCTGAGGCTGAGGCTGGGCCTGATGGGCCTGGTGGCGATGTTGCTGATGAACAATGCTCGAGGGTCTTGAATGATGGAGATGCTGTTGGGGAGGTGGCGGGCCCTGTTGCTGGTGATGGGGATGATGCTGCATAGAGGCAATACGCGTCAGTAAGACATGAGAACGAGAGAGGTGCTAAAACGATTCAAGAAAACAACTCGAAGCAGGACGCGTTGGTGTTTTATTTCCCCCCCTGGCAAGTGTCAGGGCCTGGGGGAGCTGTGGTGGAGTGGGCCGTTCCCCGGTGAGGACTGGGATAGCACACGGGTGAGGCGTGTTAAAGCCAGGACAAGAGAGCCTTGCGCCTTCTTGCCCTCACTTGTGGCAAGACGACGCCAGTCCCCCTGGAACTCGTCCAGCGCTCAACTTCCCGGCGATGTCGATGCAAAAAGCGCGTGCTGGTCAAACTGGCGACACAGCAAAGAAGATCACAGGCAGAAGCGACCAGGAGAGGTACCGTGTGGGTAAGATGAGCAGAGTAGGATCATGAGTGGGTGTGCAAATGGGCTGACCATGTACCGTTGGCTATTCTTCCCAGCAGAGTCGCCGGTTTCTGGCAGTGACGGGCCTACAAGCTCGAACCGTTGCTCAGGCAGACAGAGGAACGCGCAAGTAATGGGCCAGCAATGATGTCGAAGCGACGAAGTAGGGAAGTAGAGGTGGTGTTGGCTTGTATAGACTTTTGCAAGCCTCGTAACCCCCCCAAAGTGCCTGTCAAAGAAAGAGAAGGAAATGAAATGAAAGGACTCAAGGCGCAGAGGAAGAGCTCTCTAGGAAATGGAAGAAATGGCTTCCATGTGCCCTTTCTTAACCTGGGCTGGGGGGGGGATTCATGACCTCGCGCCCAAAGAGGGTGGCGGGATAACGTCTCTGGCGAGCAAGCGGCCAACGCATGGGAGGGATAGGAAAGGAAAGAAAAAAAAAAAAAAAAAAAAAGGGGAGGTGACAGGGGATGGCAGCTCTTTGATTGCCTGACCAATCACACCGACAGCCGGGGAGTCAGGGAGCGCTATCCTTAGCACCAGCTGCCCAATGGGGCATTCGAGTACTGGGGCTAAGAGGCGGGCCAGGATTCAGCCGGGACTGAGCGGTTGTGACTGGTTCAGACTGGCGCAGAAACGGCTTTCGACTCTTGTGGCGCTCGCTCGTCTCTGCTCATCCCCTCTCCTTCATGCTGGCTGCCACCACGGCGCAGCGGGATGTCATGTATGGGCTCTCGGGGCGGTGTGGGTGGAAGCGCCTTCAAAGAGGCGCAGGGCAGACGAGTTGACTTCTGGCTTCGCACACCATCAAAACGCCTCAATTGCGGCGTTGTGATTGCTGGCTACTGTTGAAGGTTGTCGTTGTGCTAGCTCCAAAGAGGGGACCTAGCCGTTCCCACACACAGCAAAAAAAGCCATGTCCCGTTGCCGCCCCTTGTCCACATAGGACCACCGTGGTCGGCAGCAGTGTCTGCGACCAGGCCCTTGTTCGTGTCGATTTGTCGACAATGCCTGGCAAGGACACAGGGGATGCCTGCGCACACGCGTCGGCTCCAATGCATTGGTCGCAACGGTCGACCTCTCCCCCGGAGCAGCATGCCTCTGTCCATGAGAGCGCATGTTGTATGCGGCATGCGTCTGTACGCAGGGCAGGACTCGACGAGACTCGGCGCTCACTGTGCGCCATAGCTTTCCCTTGTCGACCAAGGCGAAGAAGAAGGATGGGAAAAACTGCTTTGTCCCGGCACCGTGACCACAAACTCGCAGCAGCCCAGAGACGCGGAATCGTCCTGACCAGCACGGCACTTGCATACAGATCGTCTCCTTGTCGTGTCAGTGCAAAACACGTCGGGTCGAGGCATGCTCTTCGGAGCATCCGTCTCCATGTGCCATGGTGACTGCGCCCTGGGGCTTGGTAGGATGAATGATCCATGGCGCCTGTCGACCGCGGCCGTCCGCTCGGCGCATCTCAGCTTCTTCCTATTCTCTGCTGCCACCGCCATTGTGCAGGGCCCCACGGGGGGGGGAGACGTTGGCGTGCGACTGGCTGCATGTACTGGGAGAATGTACGTCGACACGACCGACAATTGCCAATCTCCACCGTGGTCTAGTCATATCCGCGTCGACGCCCACGGTGCAAATTAAGCGCGTATGCCACCCGAGCGCTGCTGAGTCCTTTGTTCAGCTAATTCGGCCCACTAGGTCCAGTTGACAGACGATCTCAACTTCGGGCGATGGAACCTTCCACGCGCATTCTCTGTCCCGTACCAGCCACTAGGCTTTCCAAGTCGCAGAAATTTGATGCTCGCGCCAAAACAGGCCCGTGGCCATCCAGACACTAAGAGAGTCGAGCAAGTTCATGGGGTGAAGTGACGGCAGGGGTGAGGCCAGCAGACGCGCGCGCACACATACCAACAAGAAGGGGGGGGAACAAAGGGAAGGAAAAGACTGGCCAGACCGGGATTGCGTACAGCTTCCGGTCAAGGCGTGGGTTGCAAAGCTCCTCTGTCGGGACACTTGCAGGATAGACGGCTTTTTTCGCTCTCGTCATGACTGAAGTTGATGGGCAAGCGGAGGTGCTATTATGCATCCCTCCGGCCGGCTTGCCTCTGTGCAGAGGAAAACTGCACAAAGTCGGCCCACCCCTCCCCCTCCCCCTGTCCGCAGGCCTCCATCCTAGTCAGTCGTGAAACAGGAGATGGCCTGCCGAATCCACAATTTGCGTCCTGAGCTGGGCAAGCTTGCGACCAGGTTCAACGATGGAGTCTTGGTCCCTTTTCCGCAGCGTCCACGATGAACAAATGCATTCGACAAGTCATTCTGTGTTGCTCCTATTTCACGGCAAAGTCGCTTGATCATTGCGCGTGGAGGGAGGAAGGGAACCGTTGTCATTTTTTGTGTGGGGGAAGGCATCGGAAGCTGGCCGGCAGCTGATCGCGTAGGCCGTGGGTCCTACCGAGACATGCGGTGCTATGGCCATGGCCCTGCAGTGCGGGAATGCGAATTGCGTCAGACGTGAGAAAAATGCGAAAACACTTACAGGGTCCGATGAAGCGGGCTCGTCCTTGAAATGCCCGCGAACTTGCGGATGTGTGGACATTGTTACGGTCATGGAAGCGACCTGACGATGAACGGTCACTTTGGAAGAAACGTTAGCCAGCAGACTCAATGCGTCCAAAATATCGGCGCGTTGCGGGCGGAAACGCGCTTCCGCGAGCTTCTGGAAGGGCCGCACCTGTGCCTACACCGACTGCCTGCCAAAATGCGATGGCACGGACACTAAATTTCCGGGTTGGTATCCTTCGATGACTAGCACTCTGCTAGCTTGATGAGAGCCTGCGTCTTTGGGGGGTCCTAAACGAAGCGTTAACACCGTGCCTTGGCATTGGAAATCATGGACAAACCAGGAGCCCGCAACAGGTCTCGCGGGCAGAGGGCGTCAAGATCACGGCCGGCCACGAAAAGCCTGCAACCCTCGGGCGAGCTGAAGAGCGGGCGTGAGAGACGGCCTACCTGACAACGTGCGCAGTGCTCAGCGAGGCCGCGTACAACAGGGACCGAGAAGCTGTTCAATATTCGGGATAACGAGGGGATACAGGGTTCTGCCTGCTCGGGGCCGTTTGCCACGTGCGCGGGTGCGGCAAAGACAGGCTGGGTTCTCCAACTGCCTGGGTATCGCGGCCCTGTTATTGGCAAGTCAGCTCTGGATATAGGCGTGTCACAGACGATGAGGGCGTCGTGCGAGGGCCAAAAGGCGCGACTTCGTGCGCCTCAACAGCGCAACGTTGTGACCGGCAGCTACTACACAGCAGCGTGTGTGAGTGACGATCGGGACAATGCGCGTCGCCCTAGAGTGCCGAAATGCTACCTCGGCACCAGCCGTCGAAGGAACATACCGAAAGAAGTGCAACGACGAATGCAGCACTAGCTGAGATCTTTGGAGGAGAGAGAAAGCGAAGAGAGCGAAAATGATATCCAAGGCAGAATGGGCGTATGCAAAAGGCGCTGGAGGATGCGCAAGGAGATCTGACAACGTTAGTTGAGACACACTATCTCATAGAAGTTGACCAGGGAGATCCCGCGGTCCATGTGCGGACCACCAAGACGGGTGGGCAAGAGCCGGGCGCGGGAGGCGGAACGTGGAATACACGCAGCGTCGTCTTGTTCCCGAGACCAGCGGCCTCGAAGCAGACCGACATCTGCAGAAAGGCTCAGGATCTATTGAAGCTGTGCAGAAGCTTTCTGAGACTTCGGGTCTCTGTCGCAGGCCAATCCGACAAATCGGCACCAGCCCAGAATTCGACGCCAAAGACGGACAGGACAAGGATGATTGCTGTAGCAAGGGTGTGGGGAGGGGGAGGGACGAGGCCAGACAATGACAGATGCCAGGTCCTGTCTGGGGCCTGGCCCAGATGCAGCCGATGCAGACAAGCACCCTGAACGCGCAAGAACTGCACTGGACCCTTCAATGCAAGCACGCGGTGCAGACAGAGCATTGGGGCTGCAGGCAGGGGTCATGGCCGTTGGTCTCATCCGCACGGGAGACTCGAGGGAAATGGCAGTGGCGTGGGTGGCTTGAGCGGCAGGTCGATTTTCAGGGCAATGACGTCCGTACCGGACTGACAGAAGGGAATGAAAGCAGGCCTTACCTCCTTTGAGCAATGTGTTACTAGACCAAAAATTTTGTTCTTCGGGTTCTATTGTCGAAACCAAGGCGAGCTCGTCCGGTTGCTGGGCTGGGAGTCGGAGTGGATCCAACGACTGCTAGAGCGACCGGGGTCAGCGCCATACCCTGGTTGCCTGGTCGTTGGAGGGAGCGCGGGCAGGCAGGCATTAGAGTAAGCCCGAGTGGTAGCGAGACTGTACCTGAACGAGCCTGCCACTAGTGGAGGGCCAAGAAGCAGCCCGGAGCGCGATGCAGCCTTTGTAATGTTGGTCAAAGAAAAAAAAATTGATCGAGCGTGGTGCTGGCGGTGAGCGGCGCTTGATATGATAATTTCGCTGATTGGAGTAGAATCCCTCAATCGGATGATTGGAAAAGCGACGCGCCAACGGTCGGCCTCGATAAAGTTCAGCAGCGCCGGGGCAAGTGCGGTTTCACCGTGTCGACGTACCCGATATAGCTGGCAATTTCCAGTCGCGCGCCCTATCTCGAAGCCGTGAGACAGCCTATCCAAGCAATTTTCAAGCGAGCGACCTCGAGCAAAAGAGCAAAAGAGCAAAAGAGCAGCGTCTTGAAGAAGGAGTCGCGCCGTTTGGGCTCACTCGAAATAAGAAGTAACAGGCGTTCGACTATATCTCTCGTTCTTCCTCTCGGCCCTTTGTTCTATCCCTCCCGTAATGGTCCGCGGGTATTACGTGACTGGCTTCGACAAATCGAGTCCGTATCGAATTAAGCTCGGATTATGCTTTCGCCTTGCTGATAAACATCGATAAGGAAGTTTAGAGAAAACAAGTTGACATGGCGATAATGCTGCACAAATGCGCGTACCTGCGGCGCGAAATCCGGTCTTCTTCGGTTGCCAATGATGGAGTCTAATCGCGGCTGCTGGAAGAAGAGAAGTCGTAAAAAAGGGAGACGTCGTAATGGCGCGGAAAGACGTGCAGGGATGGGCTGAGCGTGAGAAGGGGGGGGGGGGGGGCTCTCAATTTGGGGTGACCAGGGGCTCATGGGTTTTATCGCAATCTTGGTCTGCTGCTCAGTGCTTTCTACGGTTCCGAATTGCAGGTCCGATCCAGCTGCGGTGTGGGTTTCAACCCAAAGTCGTCACTGTCAATCCGTGTGGACCAGTGTTGAGCAGCTGTGGCATGAGGACGAGACGGCAGGCATGACGACACAGCTGCGCGTACAGACACAGAGCCTCAATCTAGTCTGGCGAATACGAGTCTCTTCATGTCTACGTGCCTGCATGCGAGCAAAGGTCACCCCCTAGGCTTGGGACAGATTTACTGACTGTCATGGGCTCTTGTGTCCGCACAGGACTGTCGCAGCAACCCTTTAATCACCCAACAGTAATCTCGCCCTGATTCGTATCGTAATTGTTGCTAAGGTACCTGTCTGCCTGACTGTCTTGCCAGCTGTAATAGCACGCCGGCTGGCTGAAAATACTCCCGAGCTCCCGCAAGCGCGTCGACGGACAATATCCGTCATACTACGTGGCTGGACCATTTTGTGGGGTGGCGAAACGAGTGGCAATTGGAAGGGCGACAGAGGAGACAGAAAGGGGAGAAAAACGAAGAGAGAAAAACGAATAAGGGTGGGGAAGGGGGCTTGTCAACAACGGGTTACCAGGGGGGGAAGAAAACCCGTTGGAGAATCAAACGGCAGGCTCCTCAGAATCATATTAGCTTCAAAGCGTCCGGACGTCACGATGTTGCAAATGCTATATTCCGTGCGCATTCGACGATCTGCCCAGGGCGAAGACGCGTGCACGTTCGCTTGACTTCGCGCCGAGCTACTCACATTGGCTTCTAATTGGCATGCGGGCCTTCGCAGATTCAAAGGTTCGAGACGACGCTCGAGCATGCTTGAGATAATGGCGTCAAGAAGCGCCTTGCCTCTTGACTCAGCACTCGGCTGCCTATGCACCCAGTGGTGTTGAAAACCAAAGAACATGGCCCGTATCTTGTGAGGTCGGTGCCAGTAGGCAGTGACTTCGTTGCGGAAATGAGGGGGGCATCTTGAAGCATGTCGGGGTCACTATGCGCTCTTGACGACTTTCTAGATTCATGCATGAAGGGATCTGAACAAAGGCCTGAGATGGCTTAAAGGCCGACTGTTCGGCTGTGGGTTGCCTGTGAGCCTGTGGGCCGCTTTTCATGTCATGCGCCTAGAATACACGTCAGAGATTTTCTTCTGGCCCATTCTCGTTGCTGAATTCTCCCACATTGTCTTGGCCGAATAGGCCAGAGCGAGACACAGTGCGTGAATTTGATTACGACCGGTTCGCGCTTTACGAAGTGGGATCATGTTCAAAGGCCCCAATTGTTGGAGGGACCGGCGTGGTGCTACTAGACCCATCGCGGTCGTTCCTGGTCTTTCCTGTCCCTAGCGAATCGGGCGGCGGCTCTCGGGCCCAAGGTCTTTCGCGATTCCAATCATTTTGATCTGTAGGGAAAGTGCGACTGCCAACGGAGCACATTATGCAGTAGACTTACTCAGCTGCAATACAGCCGCACGATCGTCCCCACCCATCAGCTTGCGTGGGCAGATGCATCTCTTTCATGTTCTCATGGCTGTCTATTTTAACTATTTCTCCACACGCTGCAAGGCTCTATCGTGTCAGGGCTGCATACAAGGGCCTGGCGGCACCTTCGCTTTCCCATGCACCCAAGGGCAAATGACCGCACAGACGCGCGTTCCCGCTTCCTTCGCAGGTACAGCGTGTTTTCTTGGAAATGGACAATACCAGAGTATGAATGTCTGTGGAAAACTATACCGTTATTCTCACAGAATAGCCAGATGGACGGGATCGACGAGTTGCGCACTAGTTCGGGAGACTGTAGGTACGGAGCACTTCAACCAGAGTCGGTCGGGATCGACCATCAAAGTACCAAGCACCCGCCCGCTCAAAGCACCAGCTCGTGCAACCAAGCAAATTTCCATCTCGAGTCAATCACTGGATACTTGACGCCCTGAGCTGCCGTCTGACATGGGGCTTAAGAGATAACCCGTAAAGTTTTGGCACGATGCTTTTCAATCAGTCTGCTGTGCTCCTGACTGGGTAGACTCGCCGGTGGACTTCAAAGCTCGAAAAGTTGGCCTCCACGGCAAAGCAGCCTGAATTGGAAATTGGGTCTAGTTGCAAGTCCTCGGTGCACACGCAAGGTGGGCAAAGCCGAAATCGGAAGGAGGAAAAATGCTCCATCACCAGAGATCCGTGCAGCCTCACTGCCGGTGAGTAAGTGACTGGTGCGACACGCCGACGAATCGGTCTGAACTGGGCCCGACGATGCCAATTTGCCACATATTGTATGTGCTTTCTCGGATAACATGCATCTGGCTCACAGCAAAATTGGGCGTCACACGGCGGGAACGTCACTTTCGTGATGCGCAACAGCAGACCTGCGATGCAAATATACCGTACCTTTGCAAGGTAAGCCGACTTGATGCAGGCTCATGCTTGGCCCGCACATAGGGCTGAAGATCTCAACGAAGGCATCTCAATCACCTTGCTCGACGTGCGTGGCCCCGGTCCCTGCGTTTGTGAACTTGACCATGCATCCTCCCCGCTGTTCGAGAAGATCTCACAATAGCAACGGCATTTTTCACCAGATGCGGAGAGCGTACCAACATACCAGGATCAGAAAGAGATATCGTGCTTCGTCAGTGGAGGGGGTCGCATCCTTGCCGAGAGCCATGTCGACGTGTTTGCCAAAGACGACTTGATCGGCAAGGGGACCTGGGGTGTTCCACAGCAGTGTGCAACTCTGCAGTGTCGCCTTCTTACAAAGAGTGAAGTGTGCGTTTGCGCATCCAGATGCTTGTTGCGGCGACACGTCCTCCGTACTTCAGCCGGGAACGAAGGCTCTCGGCGGGGAATATTTTCACAGCACTTGGTTGGGCGAGGCGTTATTGAGACCAGCACGGCTTTTCAGACTCAGTCGGGGGTGCGATTCAAGCAGGTCGGCCACGGCTCAAATCTCTGATTAATTCGACACGGCTCGACACGCCCCCTGACTAGCGCACTCATGTGGCAGAACTTCCCGGGAATAGCCATGTACAGACACTTGATTGCCGCAGCTTACGCTCGGCGACGGAGCACTTGGATCGGAGAAACACGATTGTCTCGAGCCCAAACGCGGGGCCAGTGGTGATTTAATTGTTCGAATCGCCGCGGCGGCTCGATGAGGTTTGCACACCTACCTTGAGTACAATCGCCATCAAGCTGAGAAAGCAAGAAACACGTAACGAATGGGACAATCAACCATCAAAGATTTTGCCGCATGTCAGCAGCAAGCGCCCCGCAAGCTATGATGACTTCCGTTCTGGGATGCGGCACGTCGCTCAGGCTTGGTGGCTGGTACATCCACCATGATTCTTTGTTTTACCCGTGACAGAATGATCAACACCCGAAGGACCAGGGAAAAAGTCCTAGTAGCTTAACGCCAGGATCCGACACCACAGGGCAGCATGGTCCGCACGACGGATACCGAAAATAAGACGGGCATGCCAGGAATAATCTGCGTGCCCAGGCTTGCCTGCAATACATGGATGGGAAGAGGTGATTTACGGAAGACTCGGGGATCAGTCCAGGAAGATGCAGGCATCAATCTCTGACGGGGCCTGCAGCCACGTTATTTGCAAGGCTCCCAGCTTACGAAGATTCTGCCGTCGCAAGATCACGAACGGTCCAGGTGGAGCCCGAACAATTTTTCGATGGACTTGATTTTTTGTCTTCATTCTTGCTTTTCCCCTCCTTTCGCCCCTTTGTTCGCCAAATTACTGTGTTGCTAGTGTGCCATAACGTGCATCGTGCAGCAGCAGGTCGGTTTGGCAAGTCGAAGGAAGGCGTGCGAGTCAAAACAGTGTGCCTGCGCGGCGGAGCCTTCATTTAACTTGATGCAACAGCCCTTGTGAACAATGCCCTCATCAAACTCTGAGAGGGGGGGTGGGATGGCTAGTTAAGCTTCCGGACACGCGTTGGAAACACCCCCCTTTTCCTGCTTGTTACCTATTTTCTTGAGAAATTCGCTTGGCGCTCGCGACAGGCTGGCACGGCAAATGATGCTGTCATAATAATATTCGACGGCCATAGTAACACGTCACTTGCCAGGCACCAGGAACTGGGTCACGACGAATGGCACTATGTTCAGTTCAATCCACCCAAAGACGGCAAGCGTGGATGCGAGGGCAGAATCACGCGTGCTGCTGGCAATGCGGTGACGACACGATGCTCGGCCATGAGGCAAACTGGCCATTTCATCAGCCGTTGCGGATTCCATGCGCGGTGCGCTTTCGCGAGTCGCTTCGGAAATCCTAATCGGCAAGCCTAGCCAAGGCCAAAATCAGGGCGACGCGATTCTGTCGTCACCAAGACGAATCAAGCGTTATGTGCCAAGTTCCAGCGTCCGTTCGGTTGCCAAATTCGCCTAGTTCAGCGAGGACGGGTTTTGACGCCACGTTGTTTCTTAGCCGCCTTCTCATCACACATGCTGGCTTTTCAAGTTTCGACTTGTACTGCACCCTAAATAAATCGGGTTTGCCACTAATCGGCGGGCTCGCACTGCGGCGACTTCAAATCTTGTCCAACGCCATGCGCATAGGTCTGTCGAGAGTTAAGCAGGGTGTCCGTCCACGATCGCCTCTTTAGTCAGTGACAGGTCGCGGACACCCGTCAGCTTACAATCAATCGGTCGAGTGCGCGATGTCCCTCATTCGGACCATCAGCAGCAGGGAAGCTGGTGGGGAATCGAACAGCTTATCACATCGGAATTCTGAGAGGCCAATCAGGCGCGTTCGGGGAAGTTTGCAGTGAAGCCGGACGAAGCAAAAAGTCCCTCTGCAAATTACGCACAAATCTCTCCAGGGGGGGAGGATACACACTTGAATCAAGAAAACTTGAGACGTCAGTCTTTCGAGATGGGGAATGGGTCTTACCAAGCGGTCCGGACACGAGGGATTGCATAGAATGGAGGTGAAGGAACGGTAGATCCCGACAGGTCACCACCTGCTGTTACGGGGGCGGCTGGGTGTCTCCATGCCAGGTTTTTTTGAAAGGGGTCGGCCTCAATTGGGCTTTGGAGCTCCGGCGAGTCATTTTCCCTGTCGCGTGCCCGTCATGCCTGGACGTCTTGTCGAGCAGCAGCATCACGCGACAATGAAGAGGGGAGAGCGTCGCCGGCGTCGCGAAAAGAGACAGAATTACGGCGAATATTGATGAGGGCGGCTTGGGAGCTGCCGGGCATGTTGACGCTCGCTACCCAGCCCGAATAAGAGGGCTAGCTTGGTTGTCCCGAGCCTTGAAGGTCGGCTCGAGCCACGGCCGAAAGACACCTCGTCTGTTTCAGTTTCAAACATCGCCTCGTGTTCAAGTTTTGGTGCCAGAGTTGAGTTTTTTTTTTTTTCTCTATTCTTTTTCGTTCGCCGATGTTGTCAGCAGAACCGCGGCGCAACAACATTCTTGAGACCCGTCTTGCGAAAGAATGATGATATCACTGGTTGTACAAAGATACAGTAAGAAACTGTATGCATATAATCCAGTTCGGTCTGCCATGAATCTCACATGCACTCCATACGCATGCATGGATGACATCTCTCGGCCAGCCACTTCACACGTGCATTGTCTTGCATAGACCGAGCCTGACCGATGGTAATATGTGACATTCTACACACATGATGGAGGCCCCCAATAAACATTTCCGCAGCTGGCCAAAGATAACGGCGCCCCCCCCCCCCCCCCCCCCCCCCCCCCCCAAGGGGCGGGGGGCTCGCAAACCGCAATCCTTTCCAGCAGGTCGAGGCTTGGCGAATGCAGCGGCCCTGACACGCCCGGGACGCGTGGAAGACGGCCTCGGAGATGATCCAAGGGTAAATGCCTCACATGCGATATCATACAACACGGATGTCGATATGAGAACGACATACATATGTATGCGATTATATATAGAACACGCATGATGAAACCTGAAAGCCTCTCCAGGGACGCAAATCCTACCAGGTGTGGAAGTCGACCAAAGCTCTGACGATTGGATCGCGTTGTGTGGCAGTTCGAGGCTCCTGCTCCTGCTCTTGCTGCTGCTCTTGCTGCTGCTGCTGCTGCTGCTTGTTGCTGCTGCCATTTGTTGCTGCTGCCGTTCGTTGCGGCCACGCGCGCCTCTGCAAGCCGGCCATCCGGTCTCGACCCCTTTTGAGGGTCGGGGTACAGACCAACAGGTTGAAAGGGGCAAGGCACACGAATGTGGAAAAGAGAGACGAGCAAGAAGCAGGAGCAAGCAAGCATGCTCGGGTGCCCGCCCCTTTTCCGGAGTCACAGGGATCTGGTGATCTGCAGCATCGAGAGCAGGCAGCGGCGCACACGAAATGCAATGCGACCCACAAGCTGCCATTCCCATTTTCTCTGGCTACGATCCGTAACATTGCACTGCTTGGTGGTGAGAAGACGAGCCAGGCAGGGAGTCAGTCATCAGTCAAGTCAAGTCGGCCCAAGAACGAGCCTTGACACAGACACGGCTTGTTGTTGGGGGCCGATGATGAGACTGAGAAGGGGATTTCTTGCTTTTTCTGCCGTCACATACGCCACAATGCAACGACAGGGGAAGCATGGGACACGGAGCACGGAGTACACGCACCGTCGTACAATGTACTGTTCGTGTCTACATGACGGATGTGTCGGTCAGCAACTCCGAGGACAGGAAGAAAGGAGGGAGACGACGGCCAGTCTGATGATTCGAGCCTAGCGACGCTGCTGCGCGTGAGCTCTTTGTCCGTCATGGACGACGCCACATGGTCTGCTGATACCGGGTAATGGAAGAGACGGTGACGATGGGCGCCGAAGCCACCTTGGCCCCGAGAGCCTAATAATAGCTGGGGAGCACAGCACCATGCGGGGAGTACGAATCATCAATTGCGCGTTGGCCTGGGCCGATGGCCTGCGTCAGTGCTACGATGCCGAGAGGGAGGGACATGCAGTACTTGTACGCATTTGGAACTGTTGCCATGATTTTTGAGTCATTCCGCCTACACACACTGACGATGATGATGATTCGTGCGGCGGGGGCAGTTAGTCAGGTATGCTTTCTCAAAGCAGCTTGATAAGACGAGACGGGACAGGACGAGACACACACGTACACACGCACACACACACACAAGCACACACACACTCCCTCACTCACGTCAGACACCCAGAAAAAAAAATGCTCCAACCACGGACTTGGAGGCGCCTAGGTTTCGCTATCGCACGGGCACCTGGCGGGCCGAATCTTAAGGCGACTAAGCCGAGTCAGGCAGGACAGCAGCGTCTCCTTTTCTGTTCCTCCCCCCGCGCGCGCCCCCTCCATGTGCTTCGAGGACGATCAGCGTGTTCATTCTCTCTCCCTTTGAAAACTGGGTCGTCGCACGTACTGGGTACACAGGTGCCACAAATTCTCTTTTATCTGTTTAGTTCATTCATTTTTAAATGTCTTTTTATTTTTGCCCCCCTCTACCAGAATTTGGGGTCCTGCTGCCAAACGGGCGTACAATACGGACTTGTCAAACCTTGCACACGAGCCTTTTTGGAACCAAGGTCACCCCGAGTAATTTAAATCCGCACTCGTACACGTTGTGAGCACATCCACAGGTTGTTTTCTTTTGGCTGCACTGCTGCTTGTACGGAGTACACTTTCTGGACAGCTGATGACGATGACGATGACGACGATTTGATTTGAAAAAGGAAAAACGGATGATCAGACGGATAAAGAAGCACAATGCTTGGCGACAAAGAAAAGTAAAAGGTCGCAGCCAAACGCATGTCTCATGCGCGATCTAACTATGGTTTTTTGTCATTATTTGATTTTCTTCCCTTTTTTCTTTTTCTCTTTGGCTCTCTTCCGCCTTTTCTTCTATTCGCTCGGATACCAATGCTGCTCGTTTACGGATGGACGGTGGGCATGTTGTCTCACTTCTCTTGTTCCTCTCTCTGTGTGTGTGCGTGTATGTGTCGGAGGATGAACCTTTGAGAGCAGCAGCAGCTGCTGCTGCTGCTGCTGCTGCCTGCGATCCCTTGCGTCGGGTATGTCCACGTATGTGTGAGGTTCCGTCTCTGCACCTCTTGGTTGAGCGCACAGCACGGCACCCAGACTCGAGAGTCGGTCAAGGCCTTGGGGCTTTTGGGAAGGGGGGGGAGTGGAAGACGGCCAATCCAACACCACTATCTTGACTGCTACTGCAAAACATACGTGCAAGTCGGGCCTTTGACTGATCACAGACAGCTGACTGGTGTTATTTGACATCTCGGCCGATGGACGCAGAAAGGGGGAACATCAGGCGGATACGTAAAGTACGAACGTAGCTGTGCCCCGCGTTGCCAGTACGAAAGTGACTTTCTTCACAGCTACGTAGTGCAATGCTGTACATTCTTTCCTTTGCCTTCTTTTTTCTCATTAAGAAAAACAATTCTTTCCCTCTGCTTTTTTCTTTTTTTTTTTTTCCTCTTCCTGTCCTGGGTCACAACAGAGGTCGTACATTAATGGGCTGGGACGCGGTATTGTGGCACACTCTCTGCAAAGTGTGCTGCTGCCTCTATCCGTCCGGGAAAAAAAAGTGAAATTTCGTGGTGTGATCCCATGGTCACGGCTTGTATCACGTCCCAGTCCGGTCCAGCCCAGCACAGCCCAGCACAGCCCAGGACAAACACCTCGCGCCGCAGGTGCATGTCATACACATTGCACGAAAGCTGATTCCCAGCAGCAGCAGCAGCAGCAGCAGCAGCAAGCAGGCAGGCAGGCAGGCAGGGGAGCAGCTTCCGAGCGAGGACCGTCGACTGCTGGTTGGTCACCGTCCCGGTCCCTTTTCCGAATGGCAAAGCTGGTTTTCTTGAAAAACTTGCTTATCCATTCTTTCCTTTTATTTTTCATTTTAAAAACTCTTAGCCTTTTTCCTTGTTCCGTAAAATGAAAAAAAAAGATATTTCCAGCGCAGAGGCTCATCTTTTCCTTTCTTATGCCATCTTGTGTAGCATTCAGCCGCTCGCCAGCCAGCCAGCCAGCCAGCCAGACAGCCGGTAGTGTAGTGTAGTGTGTTGTATTGTATACGTGCATGTACATGCCGTGCTGAACTGTACGCCTGCACATGTATTGCAACAGGAGATGGGAAGAGAGGAAAAGGAATAGAACAATTCCGTCAGTGGCGGATGAGAGGGAAAAGAAGGGGGCAAATGAGACTTTTTTTTTTCGTACGTGTACACACACGTATTGTGCACGTGTTCAGCACGCTTGTCGTGAACTGTGTTCTGCCTCCGCTGCTGCTGCTTCGTTTCTTCTTCTCATTGCTCTCGGTGGTTTTTCTTTTCTTTCTCCTTCTGGCCGTCAAAGTAGCATGTGCTCACTCATATACCTGCCCAAAAGGAGGCGAGCAGGTGGCAGGCCCAACAGGCACAACACCACAAAATTGGACGCGCCTCTCTGCATGTTCGGATCATGATGGAGGAGGGGGGGGAAGTTGTACCAGCAGCAGAAGGTGGGAGTTACTTAGGGAGGGAAAGAGGGTGGTTGGCTGGAATAATACCTCGGGTTGCCAACTCTCGTTCGTTGGCTCGCTCGCTCGCTCGCTCGTTCGTTTGCTGGCTTCGTTCCTTTCAACTTTTGCCATCATTCTGCTTCTGCTCGTTTCACTGCAGCCAGCCAGCTCTTTTTTGCTCATCTTTCATCCGCACACTCCCCTCATCGAGTTTGCATCTTTCTTTCCTTTTTTCTTTTCTTCTTTCCCATCGATGGCTTTGCAAAAAGGGCAGGGGGGTGAGAATGGGGGGAGCCTTTCTTTCATCCACTCTCGGCTCGCATGTAGCACAAACAAATCGAGGATTCCTTCTGTCTCTCTCTCTGTGTGTGTATGTGGGCTTACCAGTCTCTTGTTCTTGTACCACCTCACTCCATTATACGTACTCTGACACGGAGTACATACATACCTTATCCATGCTCGTCCTACGTACCGGCCAGCTGGCCATCTTCCGCTTTTGCCGATAAACGCCGATCGACCCGACCGGGCTGACTGTGACTGACTGAACTTTTGGGAATTCTGTGCGTCCTCGACGAGCCGACGAGTCTTGCTTGCGAATCGGCCTGTCTGTGACGACTTCTTTTGTAAGCCACGTCTTTTTTCTGTGCTTTCTTTTTCCTTCCTGTGCCACGGCCGTAGGATCCCTTTGCCTGCATGTGTCTTTAACGCTGTGGCATGTCAGACGAGCAATCGTGCTCATATGGGTGAGATGAAGTTCAGGTACCTCTTGGTATGAAAAGGGGAGTGTGATCTAAAATGTCTGCTGCTTTCGCTTGTGACGGGTTAGAGTAGGCAGGCAGTTCGGTACCTAGGAAGGTAGCCAGGCGCCTGGTCCGTACATGAGGCGATCTTGTGGCCGTGTTCCATTTTGAGGACTGCGTGTAAGCTGAACTCGGCAGCTCGGATCCTACAGCTCTCCCGTCGTACGGCCATGAGTGATTGCATGTCTCGAGGGCATAGATGTGCCTCGCATCAGGCGCGCTTCTATCGTAATCTGGCGACTCGCTACCGCTTTTGGCCCGTAAGAACATGTCTCAGAAAAGCATGATGGCTTCATCGCGAAATTGCAGCGGCACCTGCACTTCTGCTGCTGTAGCGGGATAATTCCCACGGGTGTCGAGGAAACGGTCAGATGCTGCTGTGCGAATCGTACTTGTCTATCAAAAGTTTCCTTCACTTGGTATGCCGATCCGTCGTAGGGTAGGCCAGCCAATGCGCTGACATGTTTCCAGGCTGTTTTGATCACTGTGCATTTAGTACCAACTTTTGCGCCCGGGCGGTCTGTAGTAGAAGCGTCAGAGTGTCACGGGCTCTGAGTCATCCGTTCTGGCACATTTGAGTCTCTTTCATGACGCTTGGAAGACGCATTGCAGGCCTGTCGCGCAGTGTCGCAGCGTGTGATAACCTGACGAATTGCCATGTGCAGCTACCCTACACTTCTTTCCCAGCCGTGTTTTTTGACACAAACATACCGTTTCTCGACTCAAATATCAGTTGCAACGCGCTTCACCCTGGAAGGACACAGGAAAAACCACCTGGAAGTATTCGACGGATGGTACAGTGATGAAATTGAACTGTACTTTTTCAGGTTGCAAGAATTTTCGTTCAAATTCGAGTTACGATTTCCTGTATCAGAGCACCACTGCTGTCGCCACAGCAAACCGCAAGGCTCCGAACATGTCCGTCATCGCAATGCCGGAGCAGCGTTCTCAAAGTCTTGCTGCCCGAAAAGATCGCTCCCGACAGAGTCATGTTTGCATCGGAGGTTGCGTCGATGGACCTGCGTGAGGTGATGATGCCTAGACCAAGCTGTCCTCGTTGCTGAGAAGCGTTACGCTGCTCGGAAAAAAGCAAGCTGAGTCGGTAATCGAAGGTTGCGTGCGATGGTATACAATCCTCTGATCCCGTCGGCTTCGATAATAGGCCTCGATAATAGGCCACCCGAATGATCGACTCGCAAAGCCACAGTCGGCGGCCGAGATGATGGCAGCTGAGTCAGCCCATACATCTTGTGTAAGTAGCGTACATTTATCAGATTACAACTGAGGATGCTCGACCTGCCGATGTCCCACCGACTTTGTCCGCAGACATCATCGTTTCTGTCGATACGCGGATACGACAAGCTGGCTTCCCTGACAGTATATCGGCGCCTCTCCAGATTTCGATCAAAGTTGAGGTGTATCCACGTCTCGCTACTAGATCAGCACTGGCTGTTGTTGGCCAGCCTCAAAATGGCCAAGAATTAAAAAGAGCAATGTCTGGCTCTCCTTGCGCTGAAGTTACGCTCATTCAGCCTTTCAATCGTATGATGCTCAACCACGTGGACTCTAGAACAACGCTATCCGACCACGCAGCTGTCACTCTACGCGCTCCTATTTCTCGTACAAACCTTCAAGCCTTTCCCTTCCACGCATATTCGCTCGGCCAAACCCCCAAGATGCATGTGTCTTGCTCGAGCGAGAGACCTTGACGGTCACACTTTGTTGCGGATTAGAAGCTTCCCTGTTCCCGTCCTGATATGAACGCCCGGAAGGCTGACACATTGAACTACATCACGCGGGACAGCGTCAAAGGAGATGGAAAGGCTCCGCGACGAGTGCAGCGCCACAATGACTCGAATAGTCTCGCAGACTGCGATAAGAGAATTGGCCCTGCCTCGCTGCTGCTGATCTAAGCTTGCCGCTAGCGTTGTTGCCGAATACTCGTTCTGTCCAAGCAGATTGAAAAAGTCATGGCGAGAGACTGGGCGCTCTGGCGGTGAACCGACATAGTTCCTCCTCTCGGCAATCATGTGACGCCAAATGCCATGCAAGATCGGCGTTGCTCTGCCACGTGGATTCCGTACCCCATGAGCTCCCACTTGTCGTGAGGGGGAAAAAGTACTTGGCGTTCAAACCACCCAAACACACCATTCTGATGAACCGGGCTTGCATATACGTAATTCTGATCAGATGGGCTGGGCGGTGTGGAGGTTGGCGTAGCGCCTCCATAGGTCGAGACGGGTACCACGCATCGCCTTTGGACCTCAGAGGACCAAGGCCAATGGCGGAATATTCGTCCTCTTCTTTGGGCTTTCGGACATTGGGAAGGGCCACGCAGGGCGGTCAAGAGAAAGCGAAAGTACGAAGAAAGATTCGTTTCATGCGGACTCGACGTTGCATGCATCAGTCAGGGGAACAAGAATGGCTGCAGGGATCTCGAGAGCACTGGGGGATGACGACGATGGAAGGGGCCCGCCCCTTGAACACAATGCCTTTTCCTGTCGTGGCAACATTCCGGGGCTGGTTGCATGAACCGCAATCTGAAGAGTCCTTTATGGATTCTGCTCTCGAAATGGATCCACGAGCCGTCGGCGCAGGTAAGATGTGCTTCCTGATTCATGCAACCCGAGCCTTGCTTCTCTTTTATTTTCGCGTCAGGGACGCGTGATGGGTGAGTCGAGGATCCATGCCACCCTCGCGCGCCCTGATGGCAAAGGGCGAATGACACCAAATGTCATCACCAAAAAAGGGCGGCCGCCGCAACGAGAAGACACCTTGGCCGCGGAATTCTCCCCAGGCAGCTTTGTCGATCGGATGCGTGCATGAACCGTAGCGCCGGCGCCTGTGTTTTGACCGGGTTTGCAGGTGCAAATGCCAAGCTGATTGTCCATTTGAAGCCACAAACGTTTACCGCGTGGGTGTGGCACTCTTGTACGCATTGGGGTCATTCTGGCGGCCATGTCTGAGCGTGCATCCCTGGCGCCATACCTTGACCCTCGAGGCAGATTGCGGAAACAGGAATGCGGCCACGTTACACATGACAGTGAGCTCTACGTACAATGAGTGGAAATCAACCGCGGCACATCTCGTGGCAGTCCTCGTGCTCTTCGTACACGACGAGCCCTCATAGGCGCACGAACAGCAGTCGCTCAGAGCCCGTCACGTCGCTCGATCGTCCCAGGTAAAGATGGCAGGGCCCGCATGCCGACGACAGCCACCCTTTCGCGAGTCTCACGGATCTTGCGTTTTCAACAAGCTATCGTCGAGCTTAGCAGCCAGCTCGTCTCGGCCTAAGTGAAGCTAGGAACTTTTGGAGGTTGCCGGAGACGAAGGAGTTGGGGACCAAGGATCCCCGGGAGGAATGGCCGCTCAGCTTAGACAATCACGGGCTTCGGCGGCTCTAACGAACGTCTGCGGCCGCGTAAATTAAGAAAGGCGACTGGTGGTAAGAGTATATTTAATTTGACAGAAGGTAAAATTTGGAGCCACCTTTGACAGGATGCAAACAGAGGGCACGTACCCGAGACTTCCAGCCGGAGCATGTGGCAGGTACTCGGGCGGGTTCGAGGCAGGCGCGACTGGGTGGAGGCGCGGGCGTCGAGGACAGGCGAGGATGGCGGTTGACAGGTACCGCGACCACTAGCGGCGGGCGGTGCCCACCCTCGACGGGGCCTCTACTGTACGGGGCAAGCGTCTGCTCTAGCACTCGTCATGTTCCCAGCGCCGGTGCCCACCGCCTGGCCATCTCATCAATCTCGCCGGCAAGTCGAGTTGGAGAGGCACTTGCATTGGTCTGGTCATGCCGTGATATCGCAGACGGCGGGATGAATCGCCATGCGGAGCTCCCTGCGTGCCGTGCAATGACACAGTACCCTCCATGGCACATGGGGCTACTCTGCATACGAACAAAGGGCGGCTGGTGCATGAAGTGGCATATTCCTTGTTGGTCGTGTCTGAGAACCATCGCAAATTTCCCTCCCTCGAGGCTAGTTAGCAGATGAATGATTTGGAGGCTGACTGGATGAATGACTTTTTGCCCGTCCCTCTTCAACAAATTGCACACGACTCCCGCGAGGCCTCTGCTTTCGCTCATTGTCTTCCTTTCCTGCTCCTTCCGCTCGGACGAGATTGCCCACGGCCAGCCAGCCGAACGCCTGTCTGCCGTCGCGGCTCCCACAGAGGAAGGAAAGTCGAGTAGACGAAACCCACGAACGACCACGGCGTGTGGCTTGTGTGCCGTTGACGTGACGACGACAACGACGACGACGCGCGCCGACGACGACAAAAGACGGCCACGCCACGATCGGGCGACCGAGAAAGTCAGCCCTGCTCGCATATAGCCCGCCCGCCCGACGTTTGAACCTGGTTGCAGTGGCTGCACTGCAAAGCACGCCAACCCTTGCACGGACCTGCATTCGTGCGAGAGCGGGAGAGACAGCACGAAGGAGAACAACAGCCCGGCTGGACGGGACGAACAGGGTCTTTTCTGTTCTTTTGTCTCTCTGAGGCACGACACGGCCTCGCAACCTTTCAACTGCGATAGACTTGGTCCATCAAATTGTCGGCCTTGCCTGTCCCTCCCCCCCTTCCAGGCTCGAACCCTCGGAGCGCACGCGTCGCCCGTAACACACGTTGGCCTCCTAGTCTGCCTTTTCCCCGTTTCCAATAACGCTGCCCAGCTCCCACATCGACCAGTCAGGGGCTCGCAGCTGGGCGAATCAACCACAACTCCCAGGACCGCGACCCGACCACTAGAGTCATGAGATAGCCCGGCTGCATGATTGCCTACTTTTTTTTCTTTTGCCCTCGCCCTGTCCACCCGTCATTTCTTCTTTTGGCATTGAGTCTGTTGTGCTCGCATATAATTCGTCCCTGTGTTGGTGGGCAGCCAATCTTGGTCTCGCTACATTCTGTGTGTCGACTTGACGCAAACGCATCTCGACGACCCGCGGCCGACGACAAGGACCAAAAGAGAACCGCCCGATCTGTTTTGACTATACCATCCGCTTCGTTTCTGGCATCTTGAACTGCTCGCCTCTTTTCGGTTGCGTCTCGCAATATCAATCGACGCCCATCCTTCCGACCCGACATTGCTCCCTCGTTCTTCATCGAAAGAGGAGACCCCCATTCTGCCTTCGTACCCTCTTACGCCGCCGCCACCTCGGCGATCAGCATTCCCAAGTCGAACGACTTGGTTGCGTCGCTGAAGATGTCGACAGCACTGCATTCAGCGCCTCATCAATCAGCAGCATTGGCCTCATCCCCTCTAGCATCGTCTGCGAATCGAGGGTACAGCTCTCCTCATGCCTCTCCCAGCAGAGAGGCATACGGTGCCCAGCCTACACCGTCCTCACCTTCGTCGAGGCGGCCCCCTTCCCGCAAGACAAGTACTGGAGCTGGTAGCTCTCCTTCAGTTGACATGAGTACATCACGATCGACCCGAACCGGTGCCTCCCTGTCTTCGCATGAGCATCGAGCGCCCCGATCCGAGCGCCCCATATCGATGCCGCCCGTGGCACCTCCTCGGACATCTTCGTCTGCCCATCAAGTCGTCGGGAGCAGCAGGAGGAACGACGCCCCTAACGAAGCGATCCAGAACACTTCGCATCATGCGTCAGCCGAAGCGGTGCGCAGCGGCTCACGAGGCGACCCCAACGGCTATCAAGATCCCTATAGAAGCAAACGCGCTGGCATTGCTTACCAGGAGACGGGTCGCCCACCGAGTAGCAGAGGTCCTCAGGGACAAGAAACAGTTGTTCCAATCCGGTCTGCATCGGGGACGAATTCCAAGCCCACCCAAGAAGCTAGCGATCATCTTATCCGTGTCGTTTCTGGCGCCGAGGCCCCTAATGGCCGTACCCATGGTCCGCCGCAAGATGATCGCGACGCGGCTCCGCCTCCCGTCGTGCCAATGGACTCTTCAACCCAAGAGCGACGCGGAGGCCGCAGCAGGCACGATCATAGCCGTAGCACCAAGGGTACTACTAAGTTTGGCGACTTCATTCTTGGAAACACAATCGGAGAAGGCGAGTTTGGCAAGGTCAAACTGGGTTGGAAGCAAGATAGCAGTGTGCAGGTATGAGCAGGCTGAAGTCTACCTTGGCTGGAACTGCCACGAACTGACAAATTTATGGACAGGTTGCCATCAAATTAATCAAGAGAGATTCCGTCGGTGGAAACCCTTCGCGGCTGGGCAAAATCAAACGGGAGGTTTCCATTCTGCGAGGCGTTCATCATCCCAATATCGTTCGATTGATAGATATGATCGAGACCGATCGGTACATTGGTATAATTCTTGAGTATGCCTCCGGCGGCGAGCTGTTCGACTATATCCTGAACCACCGATATCTGAAAGACCACTCGGCACGCCGCCTCTTCTCGCAATTGGTCTCTGGCGTAGGATATTTGCACAAAAAGGGCATTGTTCACAGAGATCTAAAGCTCGAGAATCTTCTCTTGGACCGCAATCGGAACATAATCATTACGGACTTTGGCTTCGCCAACACATTCGATCCTAATGAGGAGTTATCGGAAGAGGACGAGCTAAACCTTGGGGATCGAGAGTCGGTCAAGCGTCTGGGCTTGGACACGATCAAACCCAATGGGTTGAGAAAGGGGGACCTGATGCAGACAAGCTGCGGAAGTCCGTGCTACGCCGCGCCGGAGCTAGTCGTGAGCGACTCCTTGTATACTGGCAGGAAGGTGGACGTCTGGAGTTGTGGCGTCATTCTGGTAAGTGATACTCATCAACTAGGCTATTCCTTGCGGGGGAGGTAAAAGGCCCACCACTAATGGCCATAACCAGTATGCTATGTTGGCCGGTTATCTACCATTCGATGATGACCCGGCGAACCCCGAGGGAGATAACATCAACTTGCTTTACAAGTATATCGTCTCTACCCCTCTCACTTTCCCGGAATATGTCACTCCTCACGCGCGAGATCTACTACGCCGGATCCTGGTTCCCAACCCTCGAAAACGAGCCGATTTGTTCGAGGTAGCACGCCACAGTTGGCTGAGCGAATATGCGCATATTGTCGAGTTCATCACCAGCTCGACCACACTGCCTTCTGACGTGCAGCATGCTGCCAACGCCGCGCACGAATTCGGAGACGGTCATCTGGTCACAAGGAGTGCTTCAGTGCGCGAGACGCCGAAACAGAAATCACCAATGCAAGTCACCGTTGTTGGAGGACTCGCCAAGGCGCACGCCAAGTTAGATTCAGATGCAGAACCCACGTATCGCACGCCCAAGGATGCAAAACGTCGTACGGTTCAACTTGAGTATGTTGCGCCTACTACACAAACGCAACGCGGTGCCGACCCTGTGGCGTCCAGACCACCAGTCTCGCTCAACCGGGAGGTGAATGATGCCCGACCCGGCTCCTCAGCCCGCGAGAAGGCCTTTAATCAGGATGCTCTGTATCGATCGAGTCAGCCGAAGCGATCACCCAGCGGCCATGCCGCCGCAACGAGCCGTCCCCGAGAAATCCGGGCCACCACTGACAACGTGTATATGACTGGTACCTCGACGGCTACTGGTGCGCGACCTCATACTGGTGGATCTATGCAGTCCGCAGCTTCCATGACCTTGCAGACACGCGGTAATTACGGCCAGCTGGTACCCCCCGCCGTGGCGGATACCAATGCCCAAGGACGCATCCAGCAGCCCATCAACACAGGGGATGATGATGTGGTTGGCCGTCAAAGCATGAGCGTACCGCCCAAGTTCGCGCAGATGACAGGCTTCCATGAAGCCCGTAGCAGCGAAAGCAAGGGCCACAAAAGATCAAGCACGATAGGAGACATCAGCTCTCGATTGCTCGGTAGAAGCGGCTCTGTATTTGGCGGTCGTGGGAAGAAGAAGTCGGAGCCTCAGCCTGAAAAGACGAGAAAATACCCCCCCATCAGCATGACGAATGCCATGGCTCATGGTGATGATGGAGTCAGACCGTCGATGGATTCCCGGGTCTCACGTCGTTCTGTCTCCCTGGGAGTCGGCAAGAAGCGGAGCGGCAGCATGACGGGCTCCCAGGGATCTGGCGAGAAAAAGGAAAGGAGGCGGTTCTCTCTTCTCCCAGCTTCATTTTCTTTGAAATCGATAGGCTTGGGTAGAGAGTATACCGAGCCTGCCTCTTCTGAAGTGGACTCACACACTGATTTGCCCATTCAACCTGACCGGCACGAACACGCTCGAAGCGTGACAGCACCCGGGGAGGCCAGAGGCAGCACGCCTTTTTTCGACGAGGATGTCTATGATGGCAGTGCTCGGCAAGATGTG
The DNA here is from genome assembly GCA_001636675.1 of Moelleriella libera RCEF 2490. Taxonomy (NCBI): domain Eukaryota; kingdom Fungi; phylum Ascomycota; class Sordariomycetes; order Hypocreales; family Clavicipitaceae; genus Moelleriella; species Moelleriella libera. Next base: position 206,872 of record AZGY01000024.1, read on the forward strand.
GCGCACGATCGATCCCATCGCTATGCGCCGACACGGGTCGACAACCGCCGACCAGACGCAATACCTCCGTACATACAGTCCGGCTCACACTTCAACAGCGGGTCAGAGTCCTCGATGGACACACGCCGTCCGCCAACCGAGCCCCAAGCAGCCCGCTCGGTAAGCCACGGCTTCTCAGACGTCGACAGCCAGGAAAACCGAAGGGCGACCAGCAGTCGTGGTCCCCGGGGAATGTTGCAGAAAAACCATAAGCGCTTCACAGACGCGTACGAGCAGGACGCGTACCGCGGCCACGAGGGCAGCAGCGGAGCCGCCAAACGAGTCATGGACTTTTTTAGGAGACGAGGAAGGGCCCGCGGCAGTGGTGACCGATCATGACGAGCTGCTGGGGAGATTTGAGCTTCACCCGACGACAGCCGTCACATTTCTTTGGTGCAGAATTGAGGCCTTTTGCTCAACGCATTACTCTGCCTGCATAAGCGCAGCGTTCGACATGGCATCGAGCGCCGCTCCCCATGGTGGGACTTGTCCGCGTCTTGGCGCACTTGCGCCGATTTGACGTTTTGTGTAATTCACTGCGCATAGGTGTACCTAATCATTTTGTGGTAATGGAAAGTTTTTTCATCCTGTCACGGCCTTGGTTGCTTATTCATCTCCATGGCGCTGGGAAGGAGCTCACGCGTTTGTGTTCATGTTTTTTTTTTTTTCATGCTCGAGGCATATTGGTCTTGTCCGGGCCTCTTTTAGCATGCATGCTGCAACAATTTCGGACCTTCCACCTATCCCCCTTTTTGTTGTCTTCTTGTACTTTTTCTTTGCCCCCTCTCCACTCTGTTTTTTGTTTACCGCTCCTTCACCTTCTATCCTGTCCTTGTTTATCGCACAAATCGATATACGATGTCGGGGCGCGCCACGGCACGAAGGAAAAATGGCATGACGTGTGCATGATGCCAGACGACGGGAGACTGGCAATCATCAGCCCGCGAGGAAGGGTCTGATGACCTATCGGATAATCGCCCGGATGCAAACCTGGACGATGGATCATCTGCAGCAGAGCCTGGTTTCTTGCTCCACATCTGGGAAGGGGTTTCCCGGTGTGCCTTCTGCGATTGTGTTGAATCTGAAGGCATATTTGAAGCGAGCAACACATGACTTTATTTCACCGTTTGTCTCTTTCTTTTTTCTTTTTCTCTTTTCACATATGCTGTAGCGACGTGGCAGTCAGCGAAAGGGGGGGAGGATACAGGATGTGGCACAGAAGGAGAACGTGTTGGCACTGGGCACAGACACAAACGGCGAGGGCACACAGTTCTTGGAGCGAATGTTTTCAGTAAAGGAAGTAATACAGAATTTTCTCAGCGGGCCACGTTGTGCGCGGTCGAATCCGAATGGAAAGCGTAAGCGTTGTGAGACTGTTGCGCAGTGTTGAACAATAGGCCGCAGGCCAAAGCTGTCTCCATGATCGTCTGACGGGACGACAACACGCTGACTGAAGGGGAGATTGGGTCAGAGCCGGGTAAAGTGCCGTTGTGTGCATTCGTTTCAGCTACGTGCCTATCGTGCTATGCATCATCACGTCGTCATGCAGCGTCGGGAAATGGAGCAAATTGTGAGACTTTTTTTTTTTGGGGGGGGGGACAAATAAAATGTTATCTGAGGTACATAAGGTACTCAGCTAATGAGAGAGTACGCGCCGACCGGATAAGCGGCAAATCATGAAGACAGAAACCAGCTGCTGACGAAAATGTGGTGTCTCGGAACGCAAGGCAAAGCAAGGCAAGTGTGGGCCGCAAGAGGTACGTACTAGACTGTATTGCATTCTATTGTCTTGTCCTGGACTCCGTACGTACCTTGTATGTAGGTGTGACAGCATGGGGGGGAAACAGAGGAGCACCTCGTTCTTTTCTTCGTGTTCCCGGCCAGCTGCACGTTTGGTGACTTGTTCCTTGGAAAATGTTCTCATTCTTGGTGCATCTTAGCCGTTGCCGCGCACGCAAGTGCGTACAATACTACTGCGGTCTGACCGGTATCACGAGAGCCAAGGCCTCGGCCCAGACAAAGAACAAGAAAAGAAGGGTGTCGGCTGATATTCCTGGTGGTCGACGTGCGTGGGTGCGACGAATTGCGTGTGGTCATATGCAAGGAAAGCCGACAGTCCATGTACCTAATGTACGAAGAGAAGACAGGACCTATGCTTACGCCGTCTGGCCTGGCTCTGTATCTTGGCCGGCGCAGCAAGGAAGCAAGGAAGCAAATCAAGCGGTTTGGCTATCACATTCCTTGCCGGGATGTGTTTTTAGACGGTGATGTTGGTCACGATGCGAAGGATACGTCATTCCGGAGCTGACGGCGCAAATGACGCCTCGATTCGCTCGTCGATGGGCAAGGGGGAAAGGGGGGGAAGAGGGTGCCAACCGTCTCGATTGGGAAAGAGGTCCCGTGCGTGCTCTTGTTATCAATCGTTGATCGAAACCTTTCTTTCAAGCTTGAAGGGAGACCCGGACGAATACATAGGCTGGGCGGTGAGGAAAGAAGGGAGGGGGGGGGGGGGGCTGCAGCTACCCCGGCTGGCGGCAGGTGACGATGGTGACTTGGAAGCTGCCGAGCGAAGACAATACTAGAATCACAGACAGGGTCTAATCCGTATATGGGAAACCTTCTGCGGACGTGAGTTCGGAGTGACATCGAGCGGCTGTCGCTCGGCAGTACCTGCTTGCTTGAGTGTGGAATTTTGTTTCCCGTATACCTACTCGGGAGAGGCCCGGATTTTAACATTCATCCTGACTCCTGAGTAGGCCAGCCATGCGGACAGGGCATTTGCATGGGCCGCTGGAGAAATGTCTCGATGCTGCGGCGGTGCCTCGTAAACGACCGTGTCCCCCAGGCAAGCCGCCAATCGCTTTTGCGTGCACGCGAAGAAGACTCGAGCGCAGCGAGGCCAGCCCGCGGCAGCGCCGCAAATAACACACAGTAGACGATACAAAGGGCCAGTGAATGTCGAAGGCGGCAAAGCAATTCGAGCGCAGCGAGGACAGCCCGCCGCAGGCGACCCCCGGTAGGGCCGCCGCAGGCTCAGTCTGATTCACGTCTCGCCAACCCAGGCGACGTTGACAGGGGAAGCGCGGTTGAGGCGCCGGGAGTCGAGAGATGGCGCACCAGCATCCCGATCAAGGAGGGCAGCCTGTCGATATCGACATTTCCACAAACAGCTTCCCGGCTAGTCTGGCCAGCTTGGCGCCGCCAGCTGGCCCGTCTGTGCTGCCGGCTGACGTATTGCATTGGAATGTATTGGCTGACAAGGTCAGCCAATGTGACATTGTGTCGTGTTGCGTGTATGACGCTGTGCGAGTTCTACGACACCCCAGGAGGTATCTTGTTTACCTCCCCGTGTCTCGAAAAGTTTCCGAGAGAGAGACAGACACAGGGACAGGACAAGCTACGGGTACTCGATAGACAACGAACACGTGCTGTGTTTGGCAGCCGTTGATCGCACAGTTTCCCCCACTCCGCTTGACACGGATGTTTGACGTTTTATAGAGAACGGACGGTAAACGAGATGGCGCTGTTCCTCGTCTTCGCTCCTGCCCGGGGAACGGGAAGCCGAGACAGGGGGGGTTGTTTGGGGGCGGTGGTTGGGGAGGTCTGCTCGGCCGAATAGACGAGAGAAGCAGGATTGCTGCTCATGGACTTGGCGCCAGAAATGGTAGCATCCCCCACGCCAATGCCGATCCCTCTTTCCCTCTCTCGCGCCGGCACCGTGGACGCCCGCGAATCGAACGTTTCCAAGTGTATTTACTCGGGACGTGTATCGCACGTCGAAGGGTTGGCGTTGCAACCCTTCCTTTCGATTCTCGTGCCATCATACTATCGATGCCTGAATGTGTGGACGGCGTGACCAGGGTCCGCAGAGCAGACGAGGAGGACCAGGACTGCACTCGTCGGCTGCGGGCCCTGGATGTGTGTATGTATGTACTGGACTTGGACTCTACGCGGCAGGAGGAGAGCGGATCACACCGTTGTAGAAAATCAATTCCCCGGGGCGGGGCTTCGCGCTCCAGAAGCCGGTTTGCTGCAGAGTCATTCATTAACGACAAGGTAGCCCGATGCGCTAAACAAGGAAGAGGCCACACGTCAAGTCTATCCATCCGGCCAATTAATCTACAAGACAACACAAGCCGCCGCCGCCGCCGCCGCCGCCGCCGGTGTCGTCGAGAGGGCCGACCGCACGAGGCAGCGCCATGCGAGCTGGTTTTGCTTCCGAAGAAACGCCTCGTCATGGCCACAGCATGGCCACAGTCGGCGAGACGGACACATTGACGCATCACTGCACGTTCTGGCTCGGGGACGCACGTCCCGTGTGGCCACGGAGTTGATGCACCGGTGTGGGCGAGTAGGCACTGTGGAGGGTCCACAAGCCAACGCCTTCGTCTCTCGACCTCCCCGTTTCAATTCGCCGCGTCCTAGAATTCAAGGTTGATGCGGCACCAGCTCAGCCCAAATGAATGCCGATTGGGGGCGAGGATGTGCCCGCCTCGAATCCTGCGTTGCGGTTTATCGTGCGCGTCTGGCTGTCTCCCTGTTTTCTTTTCTTAGTGGCGAGATTAACAAGGGACGGATGAGTGCGGGCAAGGGCAGCATGGCGTCTACATGCGTACCGTACATGCAGGGCAGGCACAAGAGTGGTGGTGGTGGACCTCATCGCTGTCGAACCGCTGCCCTGGCCCGGCCGGCCCTGGCAAAAGGGCCCTTCCGCCGCCGCTGCGCAGTTTGTTTCGACAAAAAGTCTGGCGTCGTGCCTTCTTCCCTGCTACGCTGCTGCGCTCGACCGCACTTCCAACGTCACCTGCGCGGGTCCCTCTTCCCGCCTGGGCTTGAAATCCGTCCCAAACCTGCCCATAAATGCCCACGTCCCCGGATTTCTTCTCTTTCTTCCTCCGTGATCTCTCTCCTATAAACGGGAGTATCGTCCCCCTTCCGCCCACCCTCTTCCTCCCTTGTCACCCTCGCCGTAGCCCCCACCAGCGTCAGCAGCCCCTTCTCGACTCTGCCAACCTGCACGCCAGACCAGGTATCTCCGTTCAGCGCGTCAACGCCACCAATCGCTTCACTTCCTCGCCCAGCAGCTCACCTTTCGGCGCGATCGTCGTGCTTGTAAGACCCGTTCGATGACACAAACCTCATCCGACCCCCCCGACATAGAAAGCCAACGTTCTGGGGCAAAATCCCGAACCCATGGAGTCTTTGGTCGTTTCTCGTCTCGAAAGCCTTCCAATCAGAATAAGAACAGCAAGACTCTTCCGCTGAGCGAATCGTCGTCAACGACTGCCAACACCAGCAATTCCCAGATTCTTGCCGCCGACAATGGCAGCCTGGCACGCGAGCCCGACGATTTTGGCGAAAAGGCCAAGCCCGCCAAGGCGGATCTCGGTTCCTCCCACCCCATCCAACCAGCTGTATCTGCGCAGACTGAGGGGCAGGGGCCTGTCGTAAAGCACAAGGAGGGTCGCTTTGACACTGATTCTGCACACGATGCCAACAACCAAGCCATCGTCATTGACGACAATGACGAGCACAAGGGCCAACCAAGGAAACGCACGTTTCTCGAGGAGCTGCGTCGGTCTTTCTGGCTTGTGGCCACGCATAGCTGGCTCAATGTGCTCCTCGTATTTGTGCCCATCGGCATCGCCGTTGCCAACATCAAGGGCGTACACGGCGGTATTGTGTTCGCCATGAACTGCATCGCCGTCGTGCCGCTCGCCGGTTTGCTGAGCCACGCGACGGAGTCAGTTGCCAGCAAGATGGGCGACTCACTCGGCGCCCTTCTCAATGTGACGTTTGGCAACGCCGTCGAACTCATCATCTTCATCATCGCCTTGGTGAAGAATCAGATCCGTATCGTGCAGGCATCGCTTCTTGGCTCCATCTTGGCCAATTTGCTGCTTATTCTCGGCATGGGTTTCTTTCTCGGCGGTCTTCGATTCCGCGAACAAGTATGTTGCGCTGTACCCACTGCACCACGTTTCCATTGCTCGTGCTAACACCGCCCAAGATCTATAATAGCACGGTCACGCAGATGAGCGCTTGCTTGCTCAGTCTCAGCGTCATCAGCCTCGTACTTCCGGTGAGCACGTAACGCTGCCTTGTAGTAGTACAAGCCACTAATGAACCCGACTGTAGACCGCATTCCACGCGTCTTTCAAAGACTCGGTCCGAGCAGATGCTCAGTCACTCAAGATCAGCCGTGGTACCAGTGTGGTGAGCTCGAACTCGATCCGGACTGTTGCGTGGTGGTAGTTGCTTTACCTGACAAGCTCCTTTCTCGTACAGGTTCTGCTGCTGGTGTACATCATATATCTCATGTTCCAGCTCAAGTCTCACGCATACATGTACGAATCCACACCGCAACACATCGTGGACGCCGAGTCGACTCCTGGGCCAGCCGCAGCATGGCTGGAGACATCGAGCAGCTCCGATGACGACTCATCCAGTTCAGATTCGGACTCCTCGAATCATTCCAAAGATACGATTGGCCGCAAGATGAAGAAAGTTTTACGTGGCGGGCGGAGGCGCAAGTCTTCGTTTACTTCAATGGATACGAACGAACTCAAGGCAATGCGAAGTGGTTCTGCCTCTGGGACAGCGAATCCCAGTCCCTCGGACGAAGCAGTTTCTGAAGCCTCATCATCGCGCAGACAGTACTTTCCTCGCATGCCTTCCCGCGACGAGAATGATTCTTCGGATGACGAACGCGCCCACCGGCCGCGCAAAAGCCGAAAGCGTCGGTACTCGCGTCGGAGACCAATAAAGAGAGACCGCCGAGGAAGAAAGGACAAGACGCAAGAGGCCTCGATACCGGAAGCAAGTGATAGCGCGCAGCCGGATATTTCTTCTCCACGCCGTGTCGATTTTGCCGTCCCCCCGGCTGATGGGCCATTTGTAAACGTGGCGGCTGGCGAGAGCGGCAATGAGTCGGTCATTCAAAGACGACCTCTGGCAACCTTGCGATCCATGTCTGTCAAGGCTTTCACTCCGGCCGTCTTTGCGCAGAAGCAAAACGCGGCTGAGGCGGCGCTCCCGACTCCCACTGGACCTGTACCCCGGGTTCGCTACGGGATTCGTCGCACCAACTCGCTGCCAGACAGGCTGAGCAACCAACAGCAAGCGCGTCCGGCTGGAGCGATGATGCCGTCCCATATCCCCTTGATGTCGTTGAACACAGCGGCCTCTGCCACAGATCGCCCGCACGAGGAAGACGAAAAACATCTGACGAGAACGGCGGCTGTGATCCTGCTCCTTGCCACCACTGGTTTGGTGGCTGTTTGCGCCGAGTTTCTCGTCGACTCCATCAAGGAGGTCACGGAGAGCTCAGGTTTGGGAGAAATGTTCATCGGTCTCATCATCCTTCCCATTGTTGGCAATGCAGCTGAGCACGTGACGGCCGTGACTGTGGCCATGAAGAACAAGATGGACCTGGCGATTGGTGTTGCTGTGGGCAGTTCGATCCAGATTGCTCTGTTCGTCACGCCGCTGGTTGTAATACTGGGATGGATCATGGGCAAGGACATGACGCTTTACTTCACTTTGTTTGAGACGGTTTGCCTGTTCGTGTCGGCCTTTATTGTCAATTTTTTGGTCCTGGACGGGCGCAGTAATTACTTGGAAGGTGCTCTGTTGTGCGCCGTGTACATCATCATCGCCGTGGTGGCGTTCTTTTTTCCGGACGCGCAGGACGCCAATCAGTAACTTTGGGCAGTGGGCAAGGCACACATGGCTGGTCAGATTCTGAAGTTGACAGTCGGTCACACATATGATTACGAAGAACGTCACGAAGAACGCGGCACACAAGGATAGTTTATTGCCGCGACATATTGGAAGCAAGGCAGGGGCAATGACGGAAGGACTGAATCGGATGTCACTTGACTGTAAATCGCGTGTCTACCTAGTAGGTACTTCGAAACTCGAAATGAGAAATTTTTTTTTCTAAAGAAAAAACAAAATGACAGAAAACAAAAGCAAAGACAAAAAAAACCAAAATGCAGTTTGCTGCTTGTAGCCACATATGAACAGCTGGCGCGGCTGTCACACGTCGATGGGGCTGAGGCTGGGCAGGTGTTAACCTTTTTCAGTGCAGCCGCCACTGCTCTAGCCCGAAGGCACTTGGTGTGGCTGCGTCATGGGAGGCAAACCAAAGTTTCCAACAACCAACACAGTTCGTGACATGTTGGGCACTTAGGTATTTTAAAGCTTACTCGACGCCCTCCGCTCCGCCGTCCGTTGACTCGACTCACACCTTCCTAACTCGCACGGGCTCTCGTCAGATTGTCTCGTCATATCGTGTGCATCCGCGTCTCTCACACAACTCTTGTCTCAATCAACGCAAATAGAGCTCCAACCCGCGCACCTCTTGGCAGCACGCTTTAGCCGTATTTCCTGGCTCGGGAAATGTGTTTCTCCCGCCTTTTTGGCAACCAAAAGCGGTCCGTCGTCGTTTGCGAAGAGCGCGCGCCGAGACCGGTCTCGCGAGGTGGTCTACCTGGTGGTGACCCCAAGAGTGTGAGTGTGACTGCTGGGCCAACTGCCTCGTGGCCTCAAAGTGTTCCTATGTCATTCGCCTCGTCATCTCAGAAAAAGGAAGCGGATTATGGCCCGCCTCCCGGACCACCGCCGCAGAAGGGGCGGCAAGAAGAGGCAAAGGACGACTGGATACGCCCTCCTGCACCGGACGCCGGGCCACGGCCACAGCACGACTGGCAAACTGCTGTTCCCGACACGTCAACTCTTCCACCTCCGCCCGCCATCTTTTCTGGTCATGACGCCTCACCTGCGAATAACGCCACGAACGAGGAAGCTCACGCCGGCGAGATGTGGTGTAACCAGTATCCCCTCTCCCGCCCCATGACCTCTGCCGCAGCCGATGGAATCGAAGACATGAACTCAGGCATCACACTCTTGAAGCCTTCCCACTTCACTGGCAGCATGGAAAGACTGCGCAGCGGGGCCTGGCTGGTCTCGGCGGGCGAGGACGAAAGCGACACATGCATCATCAGCAACCCGCCCCTGTACGTGGTGGAAAAGCACGACCCCACGTCCTTTCACGCTACCAAAGTCATCTACTACGAAGTGAAGCTTTTGGAGAAATCCCGCAGCAACAATGTAGCCCTGGGGTTCGCTGCCCGTCCGTACCCGCCGTTTCGCCTTCCGGGCTGGCATCGCGGCAGCTTGGCCGTGCACGGGGACGACGGCCACAAGTACATCAACGACAGATGGGGCGGAAAAGACTTTACAGCCCCTTTTCGCCAGGGCGAGATTCTGGGCCTCGGCATGGCGTTTATGCCTGCAAAGACACACAAGCCGGTGGTGCGGATCTTTTTCACGAGGAACGGCGAGCAAGAGGGTGCATGGGACTTGCACGAAGAGACGGACGCGGCGCAGGACCTGCCAGTGACGGGCCTCGAGGGGTTCCATGATTTGGGCGCGGCGGTCGGCGTCTTTGACGGGGTCAAGGTGGAGATTCGTCTGGACCAGCGGTTGTGGGCGTACGAGCCGACCTGGTAGTGAAGGGCTGGGATGGCCGCCCCTGCTTGAAGTCGTGGGGGGGGGGGGCGATTTGAGATGCGAGAGACTTATGGCTGGCTTTCAAGTGTGTGACGAGCAATATGGGAGGATGGTTATGGTCGAGGTTGACTCGATGAATGGGAAATCACACTCATAATGTACCTAGCATGGTAATATCTACTTTTTTCTTTTTTTCATGCAATGTCGTCAAGTTGTAACTTTTAGAAGTTGACGTGCATATGCGCGAGGCGTGTTTCCAGGCTGGGCCCCTGTTTGCGGGTTCCCCGCGTCGGTGCAACCCCACTCACTCACCGACCCATCCGCCCACGCAGTGCAGTGCCTGGCGTCCAAGGTGGGCCTCTACTGTACGGAGTACAACTCGGGTGTCTTCACAGCCAGCTACGCCCATCCGACAGGGGAGACGAAAATGCTGGGCTCTCCACCTGCAAACCTACAGTACCTAGTAGGGATATAAGGTATGCACAATATACTGTGGGATCGTGGTGGTTCTGTCCATTGGGGACGGGCCAGCCTGATGCTTGCAAGAAGAAGTCCACCTTGGAAGACCAAACCAACGAGGCAAGGTAGACACACATTCCTGGCCTGTGTCTCTCCACAAGAGGCTGCGCAGTGCTCAGAGGTGCCTGCATACAGTACCACATACATGCTACATGGGCGCCTCGGGGTGGTGGCGGAAAAAGGGGGGGTCGAGGCTGAGTATGGCGCAGCACGGGCAGGCACTGCCTGGTGTGCGCCGCTAGCTAGCGAGCGCCGAGGCGTCATCAGCAATGGACTATCCCGTCTCGAATCTAAACCGTGACACTGCATCATGGGTCCTGTGGCTCTCTCGGTGCTTGCTTGCTTGAATCATAAACTAGTTGATGATGATGATGATGATGATGATGATGATGATGACGACGAGGATGTTAGCTGGCCACGCCGTGGTGGTTTTGTAGTGTTTCCCACGTGACAATAACCCTTCTTGTTAGCACCACCGAAACAGGCGCTTTGTATTGCCCTCGAGGCCAAGGGGATGGAATCGTCTTGCCGCTGCCAGCGAGACGAAGCACTGCAATGGTGAGGTGTTGCGTTACCCGGGGGTGTCTGGTCAACGTGGTGAGCAGGTGACAAATCAACGTCCACTGCGGGGAGATGGGCAAAGAGGCATTCTTGCAAGTAAACGCTCGGCCGAGACAGAAGACCGGATCGACGCCGGCAAAGCTGATGAGGAAAGTGCTGGGTTAACGCGGCACCAACGGTCTGGGAACCAAAATAGATCGAGCGCAGCGAGGACAGCCCGCCGCAGGCGACCCCCGGTAGGGCCGCCGGAGGCAAATAAACAGGACTGCTGGATCTATACGCAACCTGGAGACGATGGACAGACGCAGCGCCCGCCCGCCCGAGATAACAAAGTGAGAAGCACAGTCCGTGGAATCGTCATCTGTCACTCAGACGAAGAGGACAGGACACTAGGTTTCAAAAGCCACAAATGTGTTTGGATGTACCGAGATACCTGAACAGATCTACGCGCAAGTATGTCGACGAACGCATATATACATTCATTCATTTTGTGAAGCGGTTAGATGAGTGCTTGACGCCAAGATGAGGTGAGATATTGGAGACTCAAGATTCCCCATGGTCGTCACGTCCGCCCAGACCCAGCCCAGAGCTCAGTGGCGACTGCTCGACCGAGTCACGCAACATTCTGTGGCCTGCTGCCTCAAAGACCAATCCAGGCTGGAAGTTTCCTGGGCACCGTGTACACGCCGAGGGCTTCGCCGTTTCGAGATGACCATTGGGCTTTCGCACACGCCGCACTCCTCCCAATGACCCAAGCAAGCACAAACTTCGGAGCGAATCCGCATCCCTATATCAAATAGCACGAGCTTGAGATTGTAGCTTTTTTCCTGAAAACTGTTGGAAGTAGCGATCCACATGGGCATGGATTGGCAGTAGCGGCCCACAGGGGCACAGTAGAACGCCAGCCGGGGGCCAGACCTGTGGCCCCAACTTAGCTCTACAATCAACTTTTTGGCTTCGCATCATTCTATTCCATCAAAGCCATTGGCGCTGTCAGGAAGCAAACCCAACCCTTTGCATGCGCGCATTACCCGGCATCTGAGCACAGAGGCATCGCTTGCCCATCGCGCCGAGGACAGAGCCCAGTTACCGTGAAGCGGTTTTTTTTTCTGACTCTTCCTCCTTGGGGTGGTTGACCACAGCATCATAATTCCAGCACCATCGAAGCAGCAGCGCCACTCCCGTGGGACGCAGAGCCCGCCAATCTGCGGGGCAGAGCGCGGAGCGCGGATCCTCGCGAGGCCCGCTTCGTCAAGCCGGGAAGGCGCGTCCCTGACCGGCTCCTATCACCTGCCTGTGCGCCGAACGAGAGAGAGAAAGAGACAGACAGACAGACGCCCACGTCGAAAATCTGACTGCGACATCGCCCTCTCATCCCCACCTCGCAAGTCTCATTTCATGATGGATCCGTCGGACAGCAACGACCTGGCGTTGCGGAAAATTGCGGCCGGTGAAGCGGTCCCAGAGTAAGCAGCCTTCTTCTTTCTGTCCATGGCCTCTGGCTGCGCTCGCATTGCTCACAAGTCGTCCAGCGGAACTTGGCCCCAACTGCGCGTCCACGTCATCGCCCGACTCGACGAGGTACGTGTCGTGCGCCCGCCTCACCACCACGAGATAGTCACACGCAAGAGGCTGATTGTTGACATCAACTGTCTAGATTGCTCGTACCGAGTTCCCCATCCCCAATCTGCCGACCCCGCCTCCTCCTTACACATCATCGCAAGAGGCCAACAAGGAAAATGTACCAAAACCAACAGCGGCCCAACCGCTCGCGCCGGGACAGCTACCCGCGCAGATCGACGTCATGCTCGTCGACATCAAGAAGCATCTGGAGACGTTCCCGACCCACGCACCTCACACGGTTCAGCGCCTCGCCGAGCTGATCCTCGAACCCAAAGCTCATTACAGGGCTCTGGCCTCGTACCTACACGCCGTCGACCGCGTGGTGCGCGTCACGTCGGGCACAAACATGTATCCGCTGCCGCCTGCTGTCCTGGACATGTCCGCCATGCAGCGCAACGGCGACGAGGTCAGAGACGCGGCTGCCGAGGTGTCATGGGACAATCCCGCGGCGACGACGCTCGGTACCGACGAGGCTCTCGGCGGCGCCCTTCTGACGCCCATCCCCTGGCTCACCAGGGCGAACTCAGACGGCAGCAACGGCGATTCGACGACGTCTGGCGGCGCGCAGATCCACAGCGAGGGCACCGAGACCATAGAAGGGCCAAACGGTGTCGGGAGCATCGAGACTGTCTCCGTCAGCGTGAACGGCATCCCCTCGACCGGCCACGCCCGGGGCGTGACGCAAGGCGAGCTCCTCCGGCAGGAGCAGCGCGCGGGTGTCGTGCCCGTCAGTCAGCTCGCGCGCACCCAAGGCCCAGACCCGGACCACAACGAAGATCACCACGATGACGAGGACGGCGAAGCCAATGAGATGCCGCACGCCCGTGGGCCCGAGGAGATTGGCGTCAACGACACGGGCCCTCAGGGTGTCACTACCAGCTACATGGGCGAGGAGGGTGTCCTCACCCACGACATTGATGTCGAGGCTGCTGTCGGTAGGAAACACGACGGCGGAGAAGCCCAACCCAAGCCCGACGTGACTAGCAGCGCTGAGGAACCTGCAGACGCTTCGCAAGGTGCCAGCACAAAGCGCGAAGCGAGGCCCGAGGAGGAGGAGGAAGAAGAAGAAGAAGAACAGCCAGCCAAAAGGGTCAAGGAAGAGGAGGCAGCCCCAATGGCAAAGGACGAAGGGGCTGCTGATACGGCAGCTGCAGCTGCAACTACTCCCGCTGTCGTTGGCGGCGACTCACAGCAGAAAAGCGCCACAGAAGAGACAGACGGCGAGACATAGGAGGCGTTAGTTTGTCACCACCTGAGAAGGGATACTTGACGTTGCTCTGGAAGGCAATACGCGTGTTGGAGCGCCGAAAGTCCTCCGAGGTCTAACTTGGTAATGAATCACGGTATGTACGGATTTCGAGCGCTGGACTAGGATAAGCGAGATTCTTTTTTCGGCTCTTTTTTCTTCCTTTCTTTTTCTTTATTTTTTTTCTCCTTCTCAAACCTCCTGGATTCTTGTTTCTTTTGCTTGGCTTCACCCTTTTGCACTCACTTGCAAAGGACCGAGCAAGACCAGGCAGGATAGAACCCCCGGGACAGCGCTCACGCTTATTCAATGGGCAGCCGAACCTAAATTAATGGCACACCATCCGAATATGCTGCGTGCTAAATAAAGGGGGCAGCGGTCACCACAATATGCGAAGCATATCTTATATACACATGTACAATTCAACAGCGCACCCGCCGATACACAAGATAGGGAGCAGCGCTCTGCTTTCTTGTCTTCTTTCTTGACTGCCGCCTAGAAAATCTTGGTGATGCTCTGTCGGACAATGACGCTATTCTGCCTCTCGTCGCGCTTGACGCGGAAAAAGCTGTCGCAGAAATCGCTGCACCGCATGTGCCGGAGGAATTCTTCGTCGTGCGTAATGACAATGAGCTGGAAGTTGCTCTGTGCCTGGCGCGTCTTGATGATGGTGTGCAGGCTCTCGGCCAGACTCTTGATGTTGTCGCGGTCGAGGTTGGTCGTGGGCTCGTCCAGGGCAATGAGGCCGCAGTTGACGCCAAACGACTCGGCCAGCGCCAGCCGGATGATGATGCTGGCGAGCACCTTCTGCCCGGCTGAGCATCGGCCGCGCATGTCCATCTCCGTGTCCTGCTTGACCATGCAGAGCCGGTAGTTGTAGCTGCGCTTGCCAGAGTTGGACTCGTTGTCGGACCGGATGAGGATCGTGTCAATGTCCGTTCCCTGGTACGTGCTCTGCCACAGCTCCCCTGCTATCCGGTTCACCTCGGCCATCTTCATCGAGTGGAACTGCATCACGGCCCTGTCGACGGCCGCGCCGCATTGCGCCAGGTCCTCAATCGCTGCCTTGGTGGTCTCGACCCGGATGTGCGACTCGCGATACTTCCTCTTGGCGTCCTTGTAGTCCAGCTCCCATTCCTGCAGCAACCTGCCCAGCTCCTCGTCTTTGGTCTTCATCGTGCCCATCACGGAACCGCGCTCCGCGAGCAGCCGGTTGGACCGGTTCTCCAGTGAGCGCGCCTCGCCCTCCAGACGTTCGTAGTCCTCGCGAGCATTGCGATCCTCGAGATCGGCAATGTCTCGTCTCAGCACCTCAAGCTGCCGCAAATGCTTCCGATAGTTGAGGTTGTCGCTGATGTTCTTCTTTTTGCGGTCGCCGTTGTCAATCTCCTGCTTGAGCTTGTTGGCGCGCACAGTGAGGTCTGTTATGTTCTTTTCCGTATTGGTCACGGATGCCTCGAGAGCCGCAATAGCGCGCTCGTTTGACGTGAGGTGAGACGGACCACCGAGATCTATGTAGGTCTGGATGTCGTTGTCCAGCATCTTGAGCTCGCTCATCGAATTCGCGACGCCATCTCGCTCATCGACAATGACCTGTTCCTCAGCCCGTCCCTTTCGAAGTCTTTCGTCCCGGGCTGATCGAGCGTCGAGAATGCTCGGTTCGATCCTTTCCAATTCTTCATCCGCCCGCTGGATGATTTCCCGTTGATGCGTCGTGTCTTCCTTCAATGTTTTAATCTGCCTCTGCAAATCCGTTTTTTTATCCAATTGCCCCATGGCACGCCCAATCTTGTTTCTGAGCTCGCTCCTCTCCAGCTCCAGAGAATTCAGTTGGTCTTTGTTGCGCTGCCTTTCTGCCGTGAGCTTCGCAATCCGCGACTTCAGCCCTCTCAACTGTTCCCCAAGGCTGGCTTGAAGCTCATGGATTTCATCAGCACTTCGTGTGGCTCCGCCGGACATTTGCTGCGACATGATACGATCCAGCTGTTCCTCGGAATCCTTAATCTCCCTGTTCAATCGTGAGATGCTTGACACGGTCTTGAAGAGTTCATCCAGCTCTCGCACCCTCTCCTCTTCAGCTGAGACTCTGGCCTCATGCTCTTCCAGCTGCCGTTCAAGGCCATCGAACTCGGCCTCACTTTCCTCGCACTCTCGACGAAGCAGTGGCATCTCTGCGGTGAGTCTTTCATATGTCTCATGAGGCACCCGCACACCGCGAAGGGCGTCCAAGTTAGCCATAGCCTCTTTCAAATCCTTTTCGACGTCACTTTTGCCTTTGGGGTCCAATTGCTTCTCGATCTTCTTGCTGAGGCGATCAAGACTGGCATTGTGGCCATCTTCAAATTGCCTCTCGCACAGCAAACATTTCTTTCTTGACTCTAGCATGCGCTTACACTTATTGTAGTACTCAACAAGGGCATCGAACAAACTGAGCTCGTTCCGATAATCCTCGACTTGCTGTTCAGCCGCCTCCATCTCTCCAGTGTATTCCCCAATCTCCGCGTTATCGCGAAATTGACTGAGGACAGCCAGGACCTGTTGATTGCATGTACTGGCTTCACGCGTCTTGGCCTCGAGGCTTTCCTTGGCGTTCTTGAGTTTGAAATCGACCTTCTGTTGCTTCGTCCTGGTGAGTTCAAGGATCTTGCGGGCCTCCTGCAATGACTTCTTTTGCCGATTGGCCACGTTTTGATGGCTTGTCTCCAGCGTGTCAGGCTCCCAGTCAGCACCAAAAGCGGCGGAGAGCTTCGGTCTCGACGTGTTAAGAAGAGTTTCCAGTTTCCGCCGTTTGTCAGCGACCTCCTTCTTTCTGAAATCGAGCTGCGCGCGTTCGGAGGCTTGACGAGTGCATTCCACGAGCTCTCTGCCCAGCTTCTCGTTTTCGTTTTCCAGTTGCCAAAGTCTATCACTCTCATCCGAGATTTGCTTATCCCATCCCGCCTTTTCCATTTCAGTTTGCGATCTGTCAAGTCGGGCGCCGATGTCTTCGAGTTGTTCCTCCAGTATAGCTTTGGCACCTTCATCAGTATCGATTAAATTGGCTTCGTTCTGCAAAATGCCAGTGCGCTTCTCGATCGCCCCGATGCGTTGCTTGGCTGACACACGGTCCTGGGTTCTGGCAGCTTTCTGCCCTTCCAATTCAGTGATGACACCAGTCGCTTTGTCAAGTTCGAGGGCATTCTCTTTCTGCAAACGCTCGAGACTGCGCTTTTTCTCCCCAAGAAGCTTCTGTATCTTGTCATTGAACAATTTTACATGCTGGTTCGCCAATGTGCCGTCGAAGCCTCTGAACCCATGAGCAACGGCAGCTTCTCGGATCATGTCCATGCGTGTTGTCAACTGTCGCTCGTACTTGTCCTTGTCTGAACGATGCTTTCCCTGCTCTGCTAGTTTCAGGGACATCTTCTTGCGCAGGTCTGATAGCTCTTGTTGCAACTCGGTGTATTGGGATTTGTTGTGCGCGGCTTCATCATTGTATAGCTCCATACTTTGTGCGTACTGCTCAAGCGCGTTCTGCAACGAGGCATCATCACCCGGAAGTTCCTCGAATGTCTGCCTCAACTCGTCGACTGCGTCTTGCCTGTACGCTAACTGCTCCCGCTTGTTCGTGAGATTATGGACAATTTGAAGGAAACTGTTCGCCTGCTCGCGCTTCTCTCGTATCTGATCCTGAGTCTCTTGCATCTCCGAAGACAGCGTTTCGCATTTCTCACGAGCATCCTCAATCTCTGCTTGAAGGCCCGTCATCCGTTTTTCGGCTCGTTCGCCTCGATCCTTGTTGACTTTGTTGTGCGCTTCATCATTCTGGAGCTTGCCTAATTGCTCGACATGCTTTTTCCGCACTACTTTGAGATTGTCGATGGCTTTTGTGTACTTGTGAGCTTCAAAAATCTCATCAAACCTTTTTTTCAACGCCGCTGGCTCACTCAAGGGCCAGAGGGACTCATCCTGGTGACAAAATATGACTGCATCGAGAATGGCGGGGGAAACACCCAGTCGCTCTGGTATCATTTCGTCCAACTGAGCTTGCCTCGTTGAGGTTGTTGTTCTCTCGCCATGATTCACGACAACGAGAGAGCAATCCAGAGTCTTTTGTGATCGAGTGGTTTTTTTCACCGTAAGCTGCAAGCTTCGGGTTGCGACATGCTGACGATCGTTGATGGAGCGAAATTGCAGCTTCACCTGTGCCATCACTTCCTTCTCACCACAGAGCTGCAAGCAGTACGTCAGTCTCGGGCATGTGCACGACCATCAGAGCGGCTCCCCACCTTGGGATCATGAATGAAGGCACCGCCCTTGCTATTGGGAGGCAGTTCTCCAGCGGTAGCATACTTGAGACACTCGATGATTGTCGTCTTTCCAGACCCATTGTAGCCGACAATAAGTGTCAGAGGAGTGTTGAACTGGATAGCTTCCCGCACGGACGGGCTGAAAGACCGCACGCCTGATATAGATAATTTGTCGATTCTCGACATGATCAGATTGACTTGATCAAAGTTCTAGGAGTACATAAGGAATATCATTTGACTGTGAATCAACCGCGGTCCTGGTGAGCGATAGCTGACACGCGAGGCTCTGCCAATACATACGGCAGGCTGACTGTCCCGGAACCAGGCAGAAGACGCGCGCCTACTTCCAGAGTCACGCGTTTCCGAAGAGCTTCCAAGATGCGAAGTCACGTGCTGATTTTTCGCGGGCGACGTGAAGCGGGCCTTCGTTGGCGCCACAAATGTCAAGCCAACAAGAGTTGATAAGGTGCCTGTCCCACCGATAAGATCGGCAACGGGGATGAGTTTCATCTCTACTACTGACGAGCGCGGTCTAGCTGAGCAGGCTATGAAGAGGACAAAATCGGACAAGCAAGATGGCCATTCCATCGCACCTTTCTTTCTGCCTTGTATGCGTTCGACTCTGCTTGCCCGGGAGATCCTCAGGAGTTTTCCTCTGATACGTCGAAGAGGTTTGAAGGCGTGCCAATCAAGCCCCATACGCTGCCCACGGCTCGCGCACTGATACCCTCTCCTGGCTCATCGTATCTCAAACTTTCTGCCCCCCGAGCAAGTCAATGACGTCGGGAGTACAAATGTTCACTTCGCGCCAGGGACGAATTTGACTTTGCCACTTTCAGGCAAAGCAGCCGCTGAGGGGTTTCGCAAGTGACGTGAGCGTAGGTGCGAGAATTATGCACTGCTTGCGCCCTATTGGGCCGGGAAGGCTGAGTCAGGGCAGTCCGTGCGGTATTATGCGGATCGCTAGCCTCTGCCAGACGTTGCTGGACGTTTGGCAACGGCTGGTTGATTCGTTGGGCCCCCCAGTTTGCACCTGCAGGGCCTTGGCTGCCACCCCTGTTCAGGATAGATGAACTGAAAGGAGGGGAAGGGACAACCCAAAAGCTGGGCAAGGGTAGAGGGGAAAATTTGGCAAAATTCACACATGGGACTTTTAACATTCCCCATGTTCGGGCGCATCGCTAATTTACCGTTGCGTGGGCGCGGGCCCCAACCCAGCTCAGGGAGAAGCTGCGCTGAAAATACGACATCGGTCTTGATGTTTTCCTTCAGTTTCTGAGTTTCCCGGGCTGCGCGATACCACGGTCGTTTTTCCATCCGATGATCGTACGTTTTGACATGCTGCATCTGGCGCTGTGCTCGGTTATCGTGAGCTGAAATGACTTACGTTAATACAACGTTGTCTGGCTGATGGGTAGCTTTTAGTGGTGCTGCGTAGCGTTACATTGGTGCATACGTGCGCAGAGCTTCGCGTCGTCGAATCAGCGATGTGAACCTGTCGTCGCCGCAAAGTCATTGCATCGACTCCCTGTCCCGTCCTCAGTTTGCACGATCTTGGTACGAGGCATCGCCGCAGAATGCCATTCCGAGTTTTCGGCAGCATTGGATTTGCACATGGCAATGTCGGACAGCAGCATAGGCGCCAATGATGTGCGGCGGAGCCGGCAGCCCATGCACATGCACATGCAAGCCTGTATGTGGCACCTTGCCGCCTGTTCTCCTCCCTCTCCCCCCCCCCCCCCCCCCCCCCCCCGCCAGCAGGGAAGCGAAACTGGTGCCGGAACAAGCCTCTGGTGAATGGCTGTTTTCTATTGGCCGTCAAGCCCGCTTTTTGCGGGGGTTTTGCTCCGGAGCACGCGGGGGTACAAGCCTGATCCCCGAATTTGGCGCTTGCCACTGAGCCTTTGTCGCCGAACGTGAAGTACCTGGGCCCTGCAGCGAACATGCACACACACACAAACGCGCACACACTCACACGCTCACACACACGCACCCGCTCACGCTCACACACACGCTCACACTCACACACACACGCACACACACACACAGACTGCCAGACTCAGACTAGCCAGTCCACCTGCCGGGGCTGGGAACTGCCCCAACCGGCCTCAACGTTGCAAGACTCTGCATGCAAGGCGTGTTCGACCTCAGATAGAAGACTCAAAGGCCAACGCCCCCCTTCAGCATCCGGTGTCAGTCGGCCCGCAGCAGGGCATCACGGAGATGTACCCAAGTATGGGGGAATGTTGTACATGATGGAACCCTGGATCCTGGGACCTGGGACCTGGGAGCTGGAGCCTGCCAGACGAGACGGCTCGGCCCCAAAAGAGCACCAAGAGAGGGACTGGTGGGAAAACGTCAATTGCGTGTGCAATCTGCCATACGGATTAGCATTTGCCATCCCGTGCCATGCCATGTGCACCGTACCATACCATTACCTTACCATTCCTTACCATACCTTACCATGCCATGCCATGCCATGCTATGCTATCGGCCAATTGAGCGCCCTTTTCCCACTCGTTCCCTCACTCTCTCCTTTTCTCTTCCCATCTTTGACTGTTCCAGACACCACTCTATCTCCTCCCCCCTGTCTCATACTAGAGTGCCTCCTGTCCTATCCTTTCGTTCTCTTGTGCCATCGCGACGTTTTGTTGCAGCCATCGCCGTTTCCTCACCTCGTTGAACCCCCAAGGCGGCGGCGGCGGCGGCCACAACCGCTCAATCCCCCCCAACAGATCAGTTCGGCCCCCGCCCCGGTCTGGTCGCTTCCCAGGCCTCTGTACACCAGCCCCAGGCGCGCCCGGTGCTGGCACCGTAGGGGCGCTGACGGCGCAGCCCTCCCCTGTGTCTTCGGTTCCAGCAACGCCGTGCTGCCGCCGCAGTCTGCCGATTCCAGGCGCTTGCCCGGCGTTGCTGACGATTCTGCTGTAGACTCAAGGCTGTGCCCACAAGGGCGGATCGATGCCACGGATTGCTGAATGCGACTGCAAGAGATCTGCCAAGAAAATCCCACGATAGTAACGGCAACGGCGAGCCAGACGACATCATGTCCCATGGGCCTCCGCCTCCGCCGAATCCCGGCAGCTTTTATGGCTTCGCGCCTTTTGGCATGAGTTCTTTTGTCAATGACCAGAACTCGCAGGTGAGATGCCACCTCAAAAATCTTCTCCCAGTGCCACGCCGAGACTGACAGTCGCCGCCGTCCAGTTCGGGGCCGGCCCAGATGCCTTTGACATCATGGCTTTTTTCGATGACAACGGCGACATTAACATGAATGCTGGGACCGGCCCACACGCTTTCTCCATGCCCGAGTCCATGCCCGAATCCATGCTAGAAGCTGCGCCCAGTAACAGCAATGGTGACATTACCATGGGTAATAGCCCCGAAGGCCAAGACGGCTCCTCATCTCGGTCCCACGACAACTCTCTCGCCAACACCGTTGAGCATGTTCCAGGCGCTGGCCCCTTGCCGCCTGGAGCATTCGCGCAAATGAGTCTGTCGCACAACGGAGGCAACGCCAGTGCCAGCACCTTGACCGATTTCACCAAACGCCGCAATTGGCCAGCCAAAGTCGTCGCCGAGCTCAAAGATTTTCTGCACATCCTCGACGCCAATGGCCGCATCAAGTATGCTTCGAAGAGCAGTCCCAACATCACAGGTTATACAGCTGAAGAGATTCAGGACGTGTTTTTGAAAGACCTCATCCACCCGGACGATCAAGGCGTCTTCGTCTCCGAGCTTAACGAATCCATCGCATCAGGGAACCCCTTGCGGCTGTTCTATCGCTTCAGACTCAAGGATGGCAGCTACACCATCTTCGAGACCGTCGGACACGCTCACATCGCAGCAGCACGATTCGCACCGAACCCGAATAATCAATCGCCGTTTTGCCAGGCAGTCTTCATGATGTCTAGACTCTATCCGACCAAGAACGCGGGGCTTCTCGACTCGTTTTTGGAGCACAAGATGGAGAATGAAAGACTGAGGCGGCGCATCGCCGAACTACGACGGGAGGAAGAAGCGGAGACGGAAGAGTCGAACAGGCAATGGGCACCCGGCCACGGCTCAGACATGACGCCATCCGAGACGACAGGCACACCGGCCGACACACCTTTTTTCTTTCGCAGCAGCAGTTCGGCCAGCGATATACAGACGGACCGAATGAACGCTGCGCTGACCCGGGAGAACCTCGAAGGAGTTGCTGCGGCCCGCAGGACTGATTCCCTGGGCGACAAGATGGCACGCTACGAGGGCAACACCCACGCGGAGACGATAGAAATGCTGACCGGGCTTCGATACCTGGAGGGTGAGCGCAGCAAAGGCATAACGACTGGTGGCAGCAGTCCGACACTGATCAAAGGCGATGCCGGGATTGCCATCCCCATGGACCGAGATTCCAGAGCCGGCGAGAAGAAGAAGAAGATCAAGACGGCTGAGGAATACGTCTGCACCGACTGCGGTACGCACACACCCCCAAACCCGTCTCTCCTTGACCCCCTCTCGCCTGGGTGCGGCCCGCCACGGAGCTCGATCCGGTCAAGGAATGCGGCGCTCTGGCACAGAGACACTAACATGGCTTGGACGCAGGAACGCTCGACTCTCCTGAGTGGCGGAAAGGGCCCAACGGCCCCAAGACGTTATGCAACGCATGTGGCCTGCGTTGGGCCAAGAAAGAAAAGAAACGAAATACTGCTTCACAAAAAGCTGCGCTGGTCGACCAAGCGATGGGCTAGCAACCCGCCTATACACGTATTCTCCTCACCTTCTTTTCCACGCCCTCCTTCGACCTGTCAGCTTCCCTCATTGGTCTCATTGGTCTCTCCGGAAAGACCGCATCATGGCCAGAAAAATGCATTTGCCGACCACAGTCTCGACACTCGAGAAGGGCTCGTGCAAGGTTTCGAGACAGGCGGAGGGAAGACGAGTGTGACGCGCCCAGTCAGGTGCGTCTTTCGCAAAATTTAAAACAGCGGTGCATAATATGGATCTTTGGCGAATAAGGTTTCTCGGCTGTTCGAGCATACAGTAATGCTTCGAGGCGCTTAAGTCTGCTGGGAGCGTAATTCCAATCTCCAAGGATTCCTTTGTTTCCAATTCCTTATTGTTTGGATATATCATCAGCGCTCTTGAATAGCGAACATGGTAGATACCTCAAGGGAGTAAAGAGCTAAATCAGGCACAGCACACGGCGTGTCTACGGTTGGTTTTCAAGGGGTGTTTTTTTTTTTTTTTTTTGGACAAACAGCATTGGCTACCCTGGAACATGGATAGCACTGAGGAGACGAAAGGAAAGAGGGGGCAAAGGAGAAATGACATAGCCAAAAATATCGAATAAAGCACAATGACGTCCAAGAATGTTTCCAGCCAGCTGGCGTGTTGGATCGTTTCGAAGCGCAGGGCAAAAAAGTTGGGTAGGATGGCTTGCATGTCCCTGAAGCCATCAGGGAGGTCTTCATTTTAGGTCATTTGTATTTCCTTCATCGGTTTAGATGGAGTTTGGCATCAAGAATCGCCTCGATTCATTCTTGCAGAAGTCATTTCAATCCTAGTTTTATCCATGACGATTTTTATATATGCAAAGATCGAGAGGCACCCGTTAGCTGGACGTGGAGCTTCTTGCTGCCTTGCCCCGCATGCTGCGCGTCACTCTCCCCATTTGTCACAGTCCCACGTTGCCATGTCGGGAAGGAGGGACAAGTCACAAGCAACGAATCATGTACGCCCGTTCCCAGGTAAGCCAGTCATCCAGGGCCAAAATGTGGGAGGACCGAGATATGAGCTCATACAATACATCGCCCTCTGTGCCCTGATCCAATCCCGCGAAGCCTCTTTCCATTTCATCTCTCCTCCCGCTGCACAGCCAATACGTATAAACGACTTTACTACAGCTTCATTCCTCCTTCTTCATCATGGACAAACTCATCAACATGGGCAAAGACATGCTCGAGGAGCGAATGTCTGGACAAGGACAAAGCCAAGGTCAGCCGAGCTCCGGAAACCCTCGCATTTCGACGAGGCGCCACCTGTCTTATCATTTAGTCATCGACGACTAATTTTTTCCTAGGCCAATCTAACAGTAGGTTGTCGATTGCCCCCTCCCCCTCTTCTCAATGTAACCGGTCGGAAAAGCCGGTTATGACAAGAATGGCTGAGTGTGCTGGCAAGACGGCAGCTCGAGCGGAGGCGTTCCCAACGACGTCGTCAAGATGGCTTCGCAGCATGCTGCTGGCAATTCGTCTGGCAGCAGCGATTTATTTTCCAACATACTCGGTGCTGTCGGGCAGAAGCAAGATAAGATTCAGAATGAGGACATTGACGAAGAAGGTGCGTTTTTTTTTTTTGACCCCTCCACCCGCGGATTCCGTTTCTACCTTATATGCCATCAACAGACGTGTCTCTCCGGCAGGCAAAGAACTGACAGGCACCAATTTTCGAACGGTGAATCGTTGCAGAGGCCGTGAAAAAGCATAAACAAGCCTACCAACATGATGGTCATGGCGACACGAACACGCTCGGCACAGCAGCTGCGATGCAGGCGCTCAAAAAGTTTACGCAATCCGACAACAGTGCCAACTCGAACGCTGGCCAGGCGGCCTTTTTGGGCATGGCCATGTCCGAGGCCAGCAAGGTACGTGACCTTTTCCCTTCACGTGTGGTTTCTCCGTGCAAATGAATTTTGGGGACAAACCGCGATTGACAACAGCATGCACCAGTTGTTCGATGACAAAGCCGCACAAGGCAAAGTTGCTGGCGGTGCGAACAAGGAAAACGTCATTCAGCAGGCCGCAGAGACGGCTTTCAAGATGTACCTCAAGAGCCAAGGAAGCTCGCAAGGTGGTCTCGCGGGCTTGGCGGCCAAGTTCTTGGCTTGAGAATGCGAATACAGCGGTTGCGGCTACAAACTTGACTCGTTGGCCAAGAGGGAGGCAATGAGGCAGCACTATAGGGCCCGAGGTTCCTCATGATGGTTTTGTGATCAAATTTCTAGAATTTCAAAATTGACAACTATCTGCTGTCAAGAGGCACGTTCCTCATCGGCACATCCGTGACTGGCCTGGGGCAATCCGCGCCCAGACCTTTGTGGCAATAGTCGTGCGCAGCATGGGAACGATGACGTCCAGAGGCACCTTTCCGGGCTGTGTCGACAGCAGTAAGTGCAGATCGGAGACAGTCCTAACTCTGGCGCTGTTGGCGGAAGAAGCTCAGCCGCAAGGGCAGAAGCAGATTCCCCAAGGACCTTTTGACTGGTGAATTCGAGGAAAAGGGAAGCAATTGCCGGCCTAATTTGCTGCCCACGCACCATTACTGTGATGATGCTGGCCATTAATCCCCGGCAAGGCTTGCCACTCATGGCGTATTGCGTGACTGATAGAGCATCGCAATTGTGCAGGATGCCCCAATGTACATTCGCTAGGCCAGGAGGCAGCCATGCAGCCGTGGAAAATGGCAGACAGTCCACGCCAGCTCAAAACATCTTGTCGAGTGAATTGAACGCCGAATTTTCTTGACAAGAATCAGGCGACCTTGGTGTTACGACAGATGACACACGTCATGACAGGGCATCTAGCTCCGCCAGTACACATCATGAATTTAGCACACAAAAGGAGCAAAGAAAACCACCGAAAAGGTGAATGAATGAAAGTAAAGAGCTGCCTGCTCGTGGTCAAATGACTCTTTTCCCTACTCTTTTGATCTTGACGAACAAGAAACCTTCCCTCTCTCATTCTCCCTCGGCTGTGACATCCCATCATCGGACGGATTGCTACTCTCCACCGGCATAGGAAGCTCGTTCAAACCCCCGTGATTCGGAGCTGCATGGTACGGGGCAGCATCAGGTCAAGCGTCAATTACCACAAGTCCCAAGCCTGCGTGCATTGTATCTTATCTTCGCCTTTCGTAATCAGCCTCCTCGGCATCAACGTCGTGTTCCTGTGTCTGTGTTGCCTAACCCCCCAAGCTCTTGGCTTCACCAAACGCGAGACGTGGATGATAGCTGCGTCTGTGGACACAATAGCTTGCGTGGTTCACGTGCTCACACTGCACATTCCATGTCCCCCTGATCTGATACTTGCGCCATCGAAGCCGCAGATGACCTTCAGAGTACCGCCCTCTATGCGTACGCAGCCCAGCCTGTGTGATGGATCAGCCGACAAAACTTAAAGAGGGGACGATGCGCAGCTCGGCTATTCTCACCTGAATACAGTACCGACAGGTTCCTCTCATCGGTGGCCACGTTGATCAAGTCGTTGACAGTCGCGGTCACGCTCAATGTTTTGGACAGCTTCTTCCGTACAATCTCCAACGCCCTGTCCGCTTCCGAGGGTTCATTTGTCGCACCGTGACTATTCCTGGCCTTCTTCGTTTCTGCCGCCTCGTGGGGCTCTGTTTCGCCCCCTCCTACGCCGTCCTCGTCGCGCGCTTTCTGCAGCTTGGACAATCTCAGGGGCGATATCGACCACGTGTACAGGGGATCGTAGCGCAAAACGTCCAGAATGGTCATTATAGAATATTGTTCCTCGCGTAACGCGTCGAGCGTGAACTCACAGCAACGGCGGAAAACACCCTCCGTCTTCGTGATGCCCATGCCGTCCACAATGTCCCGCGTGAGCCGGAATGGGACCAGTTCAGGCACCGGCAGGATTCTCCCGGCCTCAAAGGCAACACCGAGGTCAATGTGGACCGCTTCGCCCGTTTTCGTATCCAGCAGGATGTTGTGCCCGTGCCGGTCGCCGAGACCCAAGACGTGCCCCAGCATAGATATCGCTGCTGTGCTTCGTGTATACGCCAGCCGTCGGGCAAACCACTCATCTGGATCGGCAAAATACTCCATGAAGAAGTGTCTCATTACAGGTCGGAAGCGATCTGTCACCTTTCGATAGGTATTCAAACGAGTCTCTGCCGTCCTATTCTGCACGTTGTAAATCTCCTTACGACACTGGGACCCTTTGAGGTCCCGCGGGTGATACCTCTCGTGCGCGGGCATCAGAAATTCGTGAAGAGGAATCGTGTTCGGAACGAACTCTATGAGACCAGAGGATGCAGTCAAGGGCAGTACTTTATACGTCCGGATGCCGAGACTGCGCTGTTGGGTACTCCTGTGTAATTTGAGTAATGATGAGACGGCAGCAAATACCTGCTCCATGATGGCGTCTTGCCGCAAATCGTCGTGACCTCCCTTCACCAATTGCTTGTATTTAACCCCATCGCTGCCGACTGCGGTGATGATCTTGGGCGCGCTGACACCAGAAGCGATCGTCATGGTGGGCTCCAACTTTGTGATCATCGGCACGCCCGAGTAATCTTTGGTGATTGATACCTCCAATTGCAATGTCGGCGGCGGAATACGATATCGTGTTAAGCAACTGAGGAGGTACTGGCCTGCGGCTGAGTCCTTGAGTGCAATCTTGGCCCCTGACTTATACTTGTTTGGATTCCTGTCCATGGCGAGTCCGTGGTAATATTTGCTGGTCTTATCAATCGACAGCCAGATGTCTGCGACAGACTTGGAGGATGCAAGCCGTTGCGCAACCCTCTCAGTAGCCTTGACTCGCTGAACAGCCACTTCGTCCTTTTGCTGAGCTCTCGCCTTGGCCCCCGACCAGATCTGATACATTCCATGATACGGATGGTCGACGCAGATGCTGCAGACCAACTCAAAGAGGAGTTTCTGGAAGGTGCTGTCTTGGCTCTGAAGACGTGAAGTCAATTGATTGATGAGCGGTGCGAATTTCCTGGTTGGAACGAGTGGCAGATGCTTCGTGACTGCTCTATTCGTTGTTTCCTCTCCGGCACGTTCAAGCCATAAGGCTGTGAAGCGCAAAGCATCATTATTGAAATCATCTGAAGATATCAGCGACAAAAGGTAATTCTCCAAACTCAGTTGCACAAACTCGCTTCGCGTTTGTTCCACCCGCTTGAGCTCTTTTTCGTCCAGCTCCAACCATTGCTTCTCTTTCGCCAGGACATGATTGTATCTGGTCCTGAGTTGGGATTTTTCGGTGGAATCGATCAAAGCTTTGAGCTCGTTGACCTCGTCGTTCTTCGCCTTCCTCAAGCCCTGCAGTCTTCCCAAATCTTCCAAGCCGTCGGGATCTTGGAGCTGCTCATCGCAGAAGGTAGCGAATTGATGGTAGACAGAACCTGCCTCGCTGTTACTTTCTCGCCTCAGCTCCTTGAGCGCTGGACCTAGATACGATTTTTGAATATCGTGCGGGCTTTCCAACCGAGCAAGTGACACTTTATGCCCGATTTTCGACAAGAGATCGGATTTTTTGATTGCGATGCTCTGCTTTGACAGCGACGAGTCCCTGTCGATTGCTTGCAGCATGCGGATTGACGTTCCCATCTCTCCGTGATCCCACAAGGAATTCGCGACTTCAATCTTGATGGCAGCATCTACGTGCAGACCTAGATCCTCGCAAAGGCCAATCATCTCGTCCAACTCTGTGGCGATATTCAACGACTCCTGAGTTGCTCCGTGATAGCGATAAATGCCGGACGCCAGTATCATGGTTTCGACCTGCATCTGACGAAGAGCCCTCGGTCCCAGGGTCGCGTGCCTCAGCAGGCTCGCGTGCTGGCAGAGCATGCTGATAGTGGTTTCTCGACACGAAAGGACCTTGCTCACATCGCCATAGCTGCTGCCATATCAGTCTCAAAAAAATGATTCGCGAAATTCAAGCTGCGACTTACGACCCGCTTCGCATCCAACCTGACCGCTCTGTGAACTTTCCGAAGATATTTCCGATCTCGGACGCACCACTCATGCTGAGCAAATCATCCAACTCTGTCAGCGCCGCCAACACCGTGAGTCGTGAGCGGATGTTAGTGGCGTTCAGACTGCTGATGGTAATGTTCCTCATGATGCTTCCCAAGGCCTCGTATATGGCGGACCGAACAGCTGACGTGTCGGCTGAGCTTTGAATGCACTGGAAAACCTGATATAGAACAACGTCATGGTGACTGCTATTGGCCGGAGCGGGCAACGTCCACATCTCCAGTCGTCTCGCGGTGTTGTATGTACTGTTGATCAATGCGTTATCTGTATCGGAGTGCTGTTGGGTTTGAAGCAATGAGTGAGATAACCCGGACAGTCCCAGTGTGCCAAGGGCTTTGATTAATGCCTGGCCGTCATCGACTGCCTCTTTGGCCCGCAGCCTTAGATGAGCATCGTACTTGGCCCCCCGAAATGCCAGGCTACTTGATCCCTCATTCTCGTGCTCGACTCGTGAAAGGACCCTGGACAAGCTCGCCTCCTCCGAAAGACCGTAGTATGCGTCAGGGTCATCGATGTTCTCAAATATGGTCAAAAGTGTCTCATCAAGACCGCGCTCCAGATGCACCGCCGATCTCCGGTGAGAGCGGCCGCTATCGGACACTGCCAGCTCTGCGAAAAGCAACGCTGTCCTGTGCATTCCGCATCGAGCTGCAGTCTGAGCTGCGGTCGCGAAGTCAATGTCCAGCCAATAAAGTCGATCCGCCATGGAGGTTTCCTTCGGATACTCTCGCGTCCGCAGGTACAGGATGCTGTCCACCATCAATTTCAAGTTTTGCGTCGCTCCGGGTGTCATGCACTGCAGCCACTCTTTGAGTGACGATGACACCTGCTGCTTTACCGTCTCTTGCTGTTGCTCCAACTGAAATCCAAGTACCAAATGAAGGATGAAAGGGAAGGCCTTTTCCGCAAAATCAGGCACCTCTGCCAATATAGGTGGCAGAACTGACAAAAGGATCGAGTCAGGCACACATGATGCCAAAGAGGCACTGACCGCATGCAGCCAGCCGGGTGCGTCAATGGCACAATCCCATCCTGAACGTGTGTGAGGTTTCATTCGAGATTTTGGACCTGACTGCAGGTGGAAGTGGAAATGACCCCATTGAGAGGCCGAGAAGAGGCTTTCGGACAACGTCTTTTGACATGCGGCGACCAATGGCTCATCCTCGAGTTCTGTTGCCTTTGAAACGACGATTCGCAATGCAGCCTCAGCCAAACCGGCGATGCGGGAGTTCTGATCAGCAGCTAAGTACTGAACAAGAGACAGCAATTCAAACTCGGATCCGTTCAGGTCTTTTCCTGTCTCGCCATTGAACCCGAGGCGAGACTCTTTAAGCACCCCACTGGGGATTTCACCAGAGGCCGCAAACGATCGGCCCACGACGCGGCCAGCCCACGCAAGATAGGTGTTGCTCATGTTGTGTGCCGCGCAACTCTTCCAAATTCGTGATGACTGCTCGACCGAAGCCTTGTCTGTGTCGATAATATCGTCTGCAATTGCCTCTGGTATCGAAAAATCGCTACATAGCAGCTTGAGCGCTAGCTCCCGCGAAGACTCATTCAGGAGTCGATGGCCGAACAGTCCGTCACAAAGGATATCCAGCAGTAATTTGCTCTCCGATGTACCTTTTTGAGCATTGCCTGACGACCTGATGTGAGCCGCAGAGTGTGTGATTGACCTAAATAATGTGGCTTGGGAATCACTGTGAAACATAAGCGAGGTGTACTCCGCAAGATATCTGCTGAACCACTCATGAAACTTCTGAGCTCGATCCATGGTCGCCTTGAAAGCGCTCTCCTGAGTTGTGTTGGACTGGCTGGACTCCAAAAATACTCGAAGAGATGCCAAAGTCGACAGGGCATACCCTGCGACAAAAGACGGCCTCTCTGCCAAGTAGTCCGCACCTCCAGATAAGATGTACTGACTCAGGCCCAGTGCGTCATCTGCGCACACTGGATCGACGATATAGCTTTGAGCAGAGTTCAAGAGCATCTCAACACAATAGGATTGTAGAGCGGCAGGACCTGCCAAACACACAACCAGTCGAGCTTTTCGGACAACAGAGCACGCGTGTAGCGATCCCAATGCCGGATGGACCGTGTTGAATAATCGCCTTATTATGGAAATTGTCACCGCCGGCGTCCATAGGTCTTGGTATCCCATATCCACTATCTGGCATAGCCTGAAAATGTCATGGATAATGAACTTGGCTCGGAACATAGGCTGTTGGTTCGATGGGAGTCTGTTGGCTGAATGTGAAAAGCCTTTGATTGTCTCCAAGTTGTCGGCGGCGTATGACAAGCTTTCATGTTTGCGAAGAACTCTCTCGAAGTGGTCCTCCTGGTCGACCAGATCCAAGAGGGAGGCAGCAATATCAACGAAATTGATCCTGATAGCCTCAACCATCGCCTTGTGACCTAGGATTTCTCTAATGAAATCCTCGCCTTTGCCGTTCTCCAGGCTCCCATGGGCATCTCCGAATGCCATGCTGTAAGATAAGATTTCAGGAAAATTGTTCGTGATCAGACTGCGTACAGTGGTGGAGAGCGAGCTAGCCAGGGTTGCGATGGCTGGTTTTTGGATTCGCATTATCGCCAGGGCCGCGGCCTCGGCCTGTGCCGACTGGAGAAGATCTGTCAGATCCTCGAAGCCAAATATCGTGAATGGGATGTCCTCAATGGCGTCATGCTCCATCCACGTGTACATCAATTGGCGTGAAAACAATTGAAACAGTTCTTTGATCGACCGCAAGCTGAGCGACTCAGAGATATCTGCAAGACATCTTTTCGCATACTCGATAGATCGCGCTACCTTGCCTGGTGTTTCAAAAATATGGTATATGCATCTTCGAAGAAGTGTTGGCCAACGGCATGCTAATCGGGACAACGCCAACAATCGGAATGCTATGCCGGAGGTATCATCAGAATTGGCGGGCAAACTCGCAAGTACATCAACAAAGATCTCGTCATGAAGCATCAACACAAACAAATCAAAAACATCGGCAATTTTTTCAGCAACAAAACACTTGACTTGCATCGGTCCGGATGCAAGGATGTTCAACAGTGACGTTCGGCAGGAATCCAGGCCGAGGTCAGAACCATATGACGGGCGTGCAACCAACAACGTGAATAGTAGGCGAGCCGTGGATACCTGAGCCTTTGCCGAGAACAGATTGGATGGAAGACAGACTTTGACGAAGTAATTGTAGAGATCACCAACGGAGTCGGCGAGATCACTGTTGTCGGTAAGCCAAAGATTATGCAAACCATCAACTACATCGATGCACGTTGTGACTGCCACCTCGCAGCATTGATACTCAGCCAACGAAATAACTTCTCCCAAGCGCTGGATGATAGATAACGCGTTGTCTATCCCCACTACTAGGTCTGTAGTCGAAATCTCCAGGAGAAGTGCTCGACAGTTTAAGAGCTCGTCGTCTGTCGTGTTTAGTAGATCTGCAATCCATTCTGCTGGCAAAAGTCCAATTTGACAGGGATTGTCGTGCAATCGACGGATCAAATTGAGTCGTTTCTTCGTTTCAATATGAAAAGCTCGAGAGCTCACACATAGCTGGACATTGAGCCTGGGCAGAGGCGTGAGGATTGTCATGGACGCAGCTCCGCTGCTTTGCGAGTTGAGGTCGTCATCGATCTCCATAAAATCTGAAGCACTCCCGAAAGTCGAAACGGACTGCCTCTCGTTCAGGACTCGTGCTGCTGCCGCAATCACACTAAGCAGAGTATGGTGTTGAGAATGAAGACAAGTGAGATCACTCGCTTGCAGCCCAGGCATGCATGATCGCAGAGTTCGGAGAGCCGACTCAACGAAAACGAATGGCTCGATTGAATCCATCGCGACATTGAGACTTTTTTCTACCAGAACGATGATTTTTGATTGCACCGTTGATGCTTGTGGCATGTTCAGATCAGAAAACTGCGAAACTAGCAAAGAGCCGATCATGCAGGCAGATAGAAGACTTTGGAAACGGTCAAGAGAGATTTGACTGCCGCCTTCACTTGGTCTTCGGCTCCATGTGTCGCACAGGTCCAGTAAATCGTCTAATTTTGGTTGAAGAAGTTCGAAAGTCAGCTTTTTGGATGGGTGAAAGCTGCTGGGATCGGCTGCTGAAGTCTTCTGTCTATCAGCACTAGAGCCGTGTGGATATGTCTGACAGCCAGCATGGCTGCCTTTGCGTCTTGAAAGAAGCAGATACTCGTTGAAGGACTCCATCTCAAGATACAGCCTCCAAGTCTCTCCTAGAGCACTTCCAGAGCCAGCGGCGGGCACTTTCCAAGAGATTGGTTCCGTACCGCTGCAAAGACGGAGCAGATTGACCAGCTCCAGCGGGTGTGTCAGCAGTGCCACCGAGGCTGCAAATGTAAGATCACCTGTGCCATGGGTCAGTCTCTGTTTCTGTTATCAGATGTGAACACTGACTAGGATTCCATTTCAGAAATGCCCATCTAACGATGTGGTTCGTTGTGGTCTGGCTTGCGCTGGGCAGTCTGATATTGCGGAGGTGGAGAAGCTGCAGCATCAGGAGGATCGAAGTATCACATAAAATTCCTGGCCCATTCACGTCTGCAGTTGTAACGATGCTACTTATGTCTTCGGATATTGAGCTGTAAGGGAGAAAGTCCCTCTCGATCAATGAGTGCAAAAGGAGACATGCTGTTCGACATGTGGCCGGCAGGCTGATTGATCGAACCGCAAAATGCCACACCTGTTTCCATTGATCAGACCTGGCGAGGCTCGGGCGCGAAAAGGCAATACAGCTAGACACTCAGCATCACCGTCAGTCAGACATTATGCACGAACAACATACCTGGCTGCGGCAACAAGTGCCCAAGAAGCAGTTACAGTGTTCTTGTCTGCCATGCGCACAGTCAGGTCCTCGAGAAGTGAATACAGATAATCGTCCGTCATATCGCAATCATGTACAAGGAATGGTACAAGCTGTAGCGCAGTCTGATGCAGTCCAACATGATTTGACCTCAATTTCAGGCGCAAACGGCTCAAACGCTCTCCCGTTCGTTGTTTCTTCCGTGGCTGTTCAGAATTGTCAAGGGACATGTTCGCGTTTGTCTTGCTCTGCTGCAACAGAAGGCTCTCCAGAATTGCTAGATTCTGCACGACAGCCCAATGACTTTCCCCATCCAAATTGTGGTTCCGCACACCAAATAAGCTAAGACACATTGATCCAGCAGGCAGTGATGAAGGATTGAAGGTGAGATCGTGGATTTGCAAACGAAACGGCTCGCTGCGTCTTGAATATTCCTGCCAGAGAGTATCAGCAAGGACCTCTAACTCGGGTCGAAAGTCGTCATCCTTGTCATTCAAAAGATTCTCCAGGTGACGCTGAGCGAGATATATCATCTTTGAAATCTCGTTTCGTAGGTTTCTGATGAGTTCGTCCTGCGACACCTTCTCCGCACGCCACCAGTAACTCAGCAGCGAAACAAAATCTTTCACTAGAGATAAACCAAACTCAAAGTCGTCCGCATGAGTTCGTGAGAAGACTATGTGGCAGATGGTAAAACACATTGCCTGCATTGAACCTAGACTCAGGTGCTTCATGCTGAGGATGCGAAATGCCAGATTTGTAACTTGCGCTGCCCGGCGCAGAAGCGGAGCGTTACCTGCCTGAACCAGATACTGAAGCCCTTCAAGTATATCCCTCAGCCGGTCATTGTCAACCGCCGACCCCTTTCTCTGATCCTGTGTCTGGTTACTAAAGGTGACAGTCAGGCGCGCAGCAGACATCTTTGGAGCCGGAGAAGCTTTCAAAGAAGGCAAAACACTCGAGCTGACTCCATCTGGGAGGGCGACAGCCGCAATATCCAGCAGAAAGTCGACACAAGCTTCCCATGAGGTAGCGTCCTGCCGTGCGAGATACTCAACATGTGGCACTCTCGAGAACACTTCAGACAGCGCCTTGAGATAATCCGGTACCAGAGGCTCTACAAAACCTTCGTCTGGGCCTGGGAGAATTTGAGTGATGTGGTCGATCAGGGCAAGCAGGGTTTTGCGTCCAAGCTTCGGCGCCCCCCGTGCAGCTGCCATTCTGATCGCTGAGGCGCATTTTGCAAGCCTAGCCTCGGCCGCTTTCCTCACCGTATCTTTCTTTCTTCTATCAAACAACACGGGTTTCTCTCGAACGACAAGGTCGAAGAGTCCTTCAAAGATCTGGTGGTAGCTCTTATCACCCAGATCAGCGCTGTATTATCTGACTGTCAGCATCGCAGCGTGGGCAGGAATCAGAATGATCCGAATTGAAGAATTAAGAAATGGCGCTTGATGCTATGGTACAGCAAGATCCTCAGAGCCCGGCACCATCTGAAAAGCGATGAGATGATGAAGCAGGAAGGCCACGCACAGATTGACAGCTCTGTTCCTCGGATTGAGCAATGAGGTGATTTCTTTTGGCCGGAAACTCAGTGAATATCTTTTTCAGTTTCATACAGAATGTCTCACCTTCAACAGCCTTGTCGCGCTCTTTGACAGATCCAGACCTGATGTCGTCTGAGCGATTAGCGGCTAGTAAAAGCGGCGAATGCTAAAGACCGGTGTCTTACTAGCCAAGCTCATGACCGTGAGCAAATGAGAGGATGCCATTCTCCCGCAATGACCACACGGATGATCTGGTACACAATTCGCTCGCTCTAGGTTGGCAAAACGTTGCTCATGGCCACCACGGTCGATTTACCCACCATGTTATGTTGTGTTGCGACCCAGCCGAGCACCCCAATGAGAATTGTCTCTCCACTGAAGTTTCAACCGAATGATCCTCAAGTCTGGCAATTTTCGACGGAATTCTTTCCCTTTTCAGAAGATCAATCCCAAAATATCTCCTTGCCCGGATTGCTTTCAAAACCTAATATTTCAGGATGTCGCCTTACGTCAAGCTGACTTGCAGGTTGGAAATAAAGCCGGCAGAATTTTCACCGCCTGACTTTTTGTTTACCTTCGACCCGCTCTATTCGAGCTTCTACGTACCGCAGGGAGTACCTCTGTCGCAAAAGACTCTGCCGATGTCCGCCAGGCAGAGTGCGGCAAGTCTCCAAAGACTTGAATCTAGTCGTCGGTAAAGCTGCTACCGAGCTGGTCACATGTGAGCTTCATACGCGACTTGCAAGCTTGTCGGAGCAGGAGCTCGTGGCTACTGCCACTATTTCTGCGTTCAAACGATCTCATCATGCGATAGCGCCCGACGCCAAAATGGCAGATATGACGGTCCTGGATGCCCTGCAAGCATTCCATCGCGAATTGATTTCACTTGACGCCGGGTACAGCGACGCGACTGACATTCTAAATAATGAGCTCGTCGTGCAAAGATTTGAGTTGGAGGCTGAGAAACTGTGGGAATCCCGTCCCAAGAGTGCCCAGAGTCGAAATATAATCGCCTCAGGTGAGCCATCTCGAATCCTCGTGTTGAATGAGCTTCATTGCGTGTCTGACAGTCATTCAGGTAAAATCTCAATCGGCGGACAGGAATTTACGATCAATGAGGCTTTTCAACAAGATACGCTCTTGTTGGCAGATGAGCTCGAAATCGACGAAATGGACGCCGCTCAATGCCTTTTCGAATCTCAAGGCGATCCGTCTGTTCTGGGTCGGCCCCTCTTGGAATGTGCAGTCATTCGTTTTCATCAGCAACGCAAATACACACTTGATATTCTGCGACTCTTGTTTGAGCTCGACGGTGCCGAAGACGACTCTGACGAGACCAACGCTCTGGAAACGATCAGGATATTCGTGGCAGCTCGATTACTGCATTCTGGCGCTGCGACAAAAGGACGATGCATATCACGATGTATGACGGCGATGTCGAGGATCAAAGCCTGGTTGCGTAAGCTCTCCGATAAGATAGCTGCGGCGCAAGCTCTCAATCAGAGTCGGGGAAGTCATTTATCCGAGGAGATGGAGACTGTTGAGTTCTCCCGTATCAGCCTCATTCAGCAGCACGAGCTTCTAGCGGTCATCCTTTGCCGTTACATAGAAAAGAGGCAAGCAGAGACGTCGGATTTCTTGGATTTCGTTTCGACTCTGCAGAAGGTTGATAGATACGATCATCTGTTAGGTCAGTGTCAACAAATTGGCCCGGCCTCGTTTAAAACCTGTCCATGCTGACCAACAATAGCTCACTTGTTGCCCGTCATAGGGTCTTACATCTCTGTCTTTGGATCAGAAGAAGGTGGGTATGATCTAATCCAAGTTCGAGAACTACATTCGAAAATCTTCCCGGCCAGCGACGACTCGACATGGCCTTTGCCTCAGTTGCAGGCGGCTTTCAGAGCTTGGTGGTTGGCTGAATATAGCGGGTTTTATCTCGATGACCCACCTGAAGCAGCCATTCCTCCCAATACAGACTTGGACGAGGAGGATCGACAACGCTCGAAGCATTTTCTCGATGCGCTCAAAGATGGCGCGTTCGAATTCCTTCTGTCTGTTGCCGGAGATGTGAAATCGGCTGACTGGCACGATTCGGTTCGTGTGGGCATGCGGAACTGGCTGACGAGAAAATCATCAGCACTGGTTGCCGACTCCGTACAGTTCGCTGGCTTCTTCCAATACTGTCTCATGTGTCAACTCGAAGTCTTCGTAGACGCCTTTATATCCAACCTTCCCGATGTGCTTCGAAAACTCAGAGTTGAAGAGGATGAGCAAAGACAGCTCAGCCAAGCCCACGAGCAGGATTTGGATATGGAGCGTTTCCTTCTCATTATCGCGTATTCCTACGAAGGCCGACCTGACGCTGCGTCAAACTTCTGGTCAGACCCAGACAGTAACCTTGCAGGTTTCATGCATTGGGCCTCCCGAAGAGCGTCAACCCCTCTCGTTGCGTCATTTTGCGAAATGCTACAAGCCATTGCTGGTAATGATGAGTGCGCCACGGCAGCCCATGAATTTCTTCTGGATGACGGGCACCAATCCTCAGGGAAGATGAGGCGATCGCAATCGCTCACATGGACCCAAATATTCAGGGAGCTCGATTTCTTCTCCGAAAAGATCCGGCAGAAGCCTGCAAATGCCCAGATATCACGCTTTCGTGGCGGCAAGCCGTCCGGCGAGCACGTGGAGACCGAACCTGAATCAGCCATGATGCTGGAATGCTACCTGCGCCTGATGACAAAATTGTCCACAGAGAGTGAGACCACGCGACTGTTCTTATTGCAAAATGCCAATTACAATCTTGTGGACATGCTTTATGAACTTGCCAGCGGACCCATTCCTTCAAGACTTCGAGGATGCGTCTTCCTTGCCCTGAAAGCACTCATGACGAGGAAGACTACGCAAGAGAGCCACACTATGTGGAATTGCCTGGAGAATTGGATCACCGGCGGCTATGCAGTCGGGCACGCTGGCGCCTTACGACAGCCTCAACCTGCTCCGCTGGTGTCTTCAGATCGTATTCTTGACGAGATTAGCAGTGGTTTCGAGGACCCGGAGTCTTTCATCCAACTACTCGTGGCTCTAATTATGCCAGCCATAGATGGTAGCCCGCTGAACGATTCCCTGCCATTTCCGGAGACACTCGGGGCAAACACACGAAATCCGGGCATTGACATTTTTGTCGACTTCGTAATTGGTCTTGTTTTCTCTATCAAGATACAAGACTTGCAGGACAAGCAGCAGCTACGAGTCTTGCGGTTGAGCTGTCTGGATTTCATCTTGGCTTGTCTGTCCACGTTTAACGAAAACCTCATCATCATCTCAAATGAAAGCAACATGGCGATTGACTCTCTTGTCTCGACCGCAGATCTCGCCACGTACATAGGCAGACACCCTTTTGCAAGGGTCATGGAGTGGATGTTCAACGACAAGGTTCTGACCGCTTTGTTCAACACGATCCACCAGGAACCAGCGGATGTTGGCAGCGCTGCCCCTGGTTCTCCTCTAATTCTCGGTATTTTACGAGCAGTAGAGGTCATTTCCAAAGTTCTTGACCTTGAAGCTACATATCTGGATCTAGTACGGCCATTGATCAAGAAGCAGATGGGACCGCGATGCCAGTCGGTCGCAAACGCGGCGTACGCTTCGTTTCAGGACGGTCTCATGACCAGACTTAACCTCGTTGTCGATCTGGGAAACTATTGTGGTATCGGTCACCCCGACCTGACGTTGGCTTGTTTGAAGCTCCTGGAAAAAATGTCATCTTCAGGGAGGTTTGCAACGACGTGGTCGGGTTCAGGCCGCCAGTCCTATCGAAACAAGGCCATTGTGGCTTTGGAAGCTAATGGCGAGCACGAATCCATTTCTCGATCATTCGTCTCGGAGCTAATGGCACCTCTAGAGGCTGGACAAGAAGCAGAATCTTCCAATTACGTCACAAAGATCTACATTTTGGATTTTTTGCTTCAATGTCTTGGTGCAACTCCGAAAGAGCCCACCATCGCTCACTTACTCCTCGGGTTCAACTGTGCGACTGACTCCACAATTGTGGAAGGTCTCGATGCATTTGCAAATCAGACCTCACTGTTTCACACCTTGCTTCGCCTGCTCATAGAAATCCCATCGGGGGATGCCGGGGGCATGAGGAAGTGGCTCATATCGATCAAATCCAAGACGATGCGCATTTTGCGTGTTCTTTGGAGCTCGCCACTCACATCGTCACTTGTCATTCACGAGCTTGGAGCCAATGAGTTTCTCTTCCATCTTCTCATCCACGAAACCGTCATTCGGCCTGATCTTCTCTGGGAAGGTCAAAATGCGGACACGTTGTACTTCCCCGCAACCGATGGCGCAACCACACTGATCGATTTTCTTTCCCTGCGCAGCTTTACACTTGAGTACATGGCCATGGAACTTTGCATGATATCTCAAGGCCGGACGCCCAGTGTCAAGCGACGGATATATGATGCTTTGAATGGACAGGTAGTAGGGGATGATGACCAACACATACAGACACCCACAATTTTTGATTTGTTTGATTTCCTCCTACCCGAAGGCATCTGGGAGGCTCCTCCACCGCCACTTCAAATCTATCAGGGGCTGGACATCAATCTCAGTGAAGAAAGAGATGCAGATGATGTCGCTATTTACAATACCAGCCGCGTCCAGGAGATTCTGCTACTGAAGCGGAGAGAACTCAGTGGTCAGGGCACGATGATTACCCCCCAAGATCTTATTGCCCTCGATCGAGAGGAGGCAATAATCATTGAACATCTAATATCGACCAACCGTCAAAAACAGATAGCCTCGGGGTGCGCCAAGGTTCTCAGATCATGGACCAGACTTTTACTTGTCATGATCGAGTGCAACGACTACAATGGAACAGCTCGAACTTCATTTTTCTTGCAAGCTCTTCAAGCAGTGTTGCCTAGCCTTGAAACGTCCGCGTCAGATCGTCCTGATAAGGCCTTGGAGCTGGCAAGAGTTGCTCAAGTGTTGCTTTCCAAGTTGGCAATAGGCAGTCACAACGCGACAGACAAGCAAAGCCAGTCCATCGGGAATCTTGTCAGTGATAAATTATTCCAGCTGTTTCAAATATGTTTGCAAGCCATCGGCAAGTGGGCTAGCACTCCGGAGTTGCGATCTGTCTACTATGAGATTTGTTATAGATACCTGGCCGGCCTGCCCGAGCGAGGCGTCTTGAGTTCAGCGCAACCAAGGACCATGAAGACGGTACAAATCTATGGCGAAAGACTGATCGACGTGATATGTGATGACGCTCACTGTGGCGAGCCCACTTGCCAGGCAGCCGCGCTGGTCCTGCTCAACGCGTTAGTCAAGGTCGGTAGGGAGGAAAATGACGGTCATGTGGTCGAGACTCTTAACAAACTTAATTTCATCGGTATTGTTGTGGATACGCTCCGTAATATCATGCAAGAATGGCACGAAGCCTATACATCGGGTACGTCCCATCGCGTATGAACGTAGGCAAAATGTACCAATACTGATGAGACTTAGGGCACACAGATCAACGCAACGTTCAAGACGCCCGTCTCGCGTTGCTGCTCCAGCTGAGCCAGTCACGTAGTGGCGCCAAGTACATGCTTTACGCCAACCTCTTCCGTGCCATCGACACGTCTGGCCTCTTCACTGCTGACCCAGAACTGCAGAGTGACGAGCACAACATGCGCACGCTCGAGCGGCACTACGACCTACTCGCAAAAGTAGTTCGTATCCTGGGCGCTGCCCTTCTCAGCAGGGGCAGTCATAATGTCATTCAGGGACGAAAGTTCCTGACTAATCATCGTATGTTGGTGACACACACGCTCAAGAGGAGCGCCGGCATTGGTGGCGGCTCAGGCAACGATGCACTGGACGAGAAAATTGGTGATCTCGCCGATGCACTGCTTGTAGTCATTGCCACAACAGGTTTTCTAGAGGTATATATGGATCCCGCGAATCTCACACGTACCCTGAAGCGACTAACGCCCCCAATCACAGTACGAGAATGAAGCGACTGTAGAGTTAACAAAGCCAAACCTCGCTCTGTTTCATTGAAGTTCATGGAAACAGACGTAGGGAGTGGCGATTGAGAACTTGGGAATGGAGGGGGAAAATGAAAAATATGAGATACGTTGTAGAGTTTTTGTTTTGGCTGCTGAGCGAAGCAAGGATGGTGGCCAGCGATACCACTTGCATTGAAGACCATCTACCGTACACTTTCAATATAGTTGGAAACTTGACTAGGATGGGGGAGGGGTTTCATGCCGACACAGAAAATTATTGTTATTTTCCGCCATGAAAACGACGCGGGTGCTGAAGTCAGTCACGCATTAACTCGCGGACCGCGAAATCTTCAAAATTTTCAGTGCAATAAGTGATTATGTTTTCAATGGCCATCTGACCGCCAGCGCCGATTGCCATCACCTATGTATGCTTGACCCCGATATAACGCTCCGTATGACTGAATGCTCTAATTTTGTACACGGTCATGACTATGTGCATCACGTGAAGGTGCCTGGTCTGAGAAGAAAAAGAACGAGAACCGTGGCCACAAGCCGCGTATGCTTCCGCTATACCTCCATGTTTCCCTCCAACACCAGTTTCGCGCAGGATAGGGCTGACATCACGATATCTCGCCAGCTTTCCGCTTTTCCCTTCTTTTGGCAGTCATCAACTTCAGCTCCAGTGGCCAGTACCCCCTCGTCTTGACGGTGTACGTGGCTCTGGGTCTGGGATCTACCCTGGCTCTGCACATAGGGCATCTGCCTTTCATGGAAGCAAGGGTCAGTGCCGAGTGCAGGCATTGCGTACAGAAAAGATGGCCTACCAGTCTCATGTTAGTCTGCGCGTGCGTGAAGAGGCAGCTGGACCGACATACCGCAGTTAGTCACGACCAAGGACGTGGCGTCGTCCATGCAAATGACGCATTGAAATTTGGACAGCTTGATACGCTTGTCTTCCTTGACTTCTGGTTGCTTGAGTAATTCTGGTACTTCATTTGTCGTCAAGTCTATCCTCGCCATGTCGTCGCCTTCGGGAGACGTTGCGCCCTTGAGGAGTTCCATGAGTGTTTACAAGAAGTCAACATGTGCGCGGTGGTGGTGGGGCGAGGCCAGTCCAAGTACTTTATGAAGACAACCTTTGGTGGTGGCGATTCAGGCTTAGCGCCACGGCGGCGCGTGCCAGTCGATGAATTGCTCACTGGCGGTTCGGACTTTCAGGCGGTCCGGCGAGTTTCCCCCCTTTCTCTTTGTGCATTGATTTGATTAATACTTAACCCTTCGTTGGTGGGTAGGTGTTCGCTGTCTGCTGTCTGCTGTCTGATGCTGTCTCCTCTCCATGTGCAGAAAGAGCCATCGGGTCCTCGAAGTACGGACACCTGCCCGCGGAGGCCTCGGCACTGGTGCCATCATCGTTGGCGCACATGCATGCGGAATGACGCGACTGCGGGCACACTAACCAAAACATTGCAATTACACTTGTCAGAGAAGGACTGCCATTGTTCGATCCTTCGTGCGGACTCGTGACTTTGAATGTGATCAATTCGATCTCGACAATTTCGCCTGTGCCTGTCACGCTGGCCGTCAACTTGATGAAATGGCAGGCTTATTTGTCCCATCTCTCTCTTCGAAACTGCATCTGTCCAGGATCATTCATGCGCCACTCAGCTCCTGGCCGAGTTGATCGACCCTGCATAAGCCCCGGTCGCCCGCTAGACCCTTTACGATCTAGTGGAATCCCCTTCACCAATGATACATCATTCGCCAAACATCCATGGAGACGGTTGACAGGAGCTTTGCTTTTTCGTCATGCAATTACGCCACGACTAAAGAGCACTCCGTATGTCCTTTTCCTCTCCTGGGGATTCAACGTCTTGCTCCCTTCCGCCATACCATTTAGCCGCGTGCTGCAACGCCAGAACGGGTGTATCATGGCCAAGTCATGATGTATGAGCTTCGCCGATGAATTCTCTCCGCCCTGCCGCTGGCACCATCCAGCGCGCCTCAACGGTGAGCTACGTGCGCATTGCTCGCCACCATGCGCATCGTCGTCTTCTGAGGCAAGCGCACGTCCGCTGGCTGGCTGACGTCGCCGACCCAACGAATGCCTTGCGTCGCGATACGCTAGCAAGTCAGTTATCACTTTTTCTTGCTGCTGCTGTGGAAGACTGATCGCTTGTCAAAGTTCCTTCTCAATCGAGATACAACGAAATTGGTGTGCAACAGCTCAGCGCCCATGTCTTCAATCAGATATTTCCAGATGGGTCCAGGCCTCCTCCTGAAGAATTGGTCGCGCTTTCGAGAGACCACTTGCGCCGTCATGATCTTTTGGGGAAGAATACCGACAACTCCGGCCCTATCGCGTTTGACTTCCCTCGCTTACATGGCCGAACCCTTGACGAGCACTTTCACAAACTCGGTTCTGATTGCGCCGAGCCGTATCTGTCCATCGCAAAGCAATTTGCCAGCGCCAATGCGCCTCCGAAACCAAGGAAATGGGTTCGGCGCAGTGGTTGGACGAAATACTACGCTGACGGGCGTCACGAAGCAGTAAAATTCCCTGATGAGAACATGCTTTGCCTGGATACCGAAGTCATGTGGAAGGAGAGTCCGTATGCCGTCATGGCGTGCGCCTCCAGTGCGACCGCTTGGTATGCGTGGCTGTCTCCATGGTTGCTGGGAGAGTCGACGAATGAGCGGCAGCTGCTGCCGCTGGGTGATTCTGCTAAAGAACGAGTCATCGTCGGTCACAACGTCGGCTTCGATCGGGCCCGAA
Organism: Moelleriella libera RCEF 2490; assembly: GCA_001636675.1. Taxonomy (NCBI): domain Eukaryota; kingdom Fungi; phylum Ascomycota; class Sordariomycetes; order Hypocreales; family Clavicipitaceae; genus Moelleriella; species Moelleriella libera. The sequence continues at coordinate 250,611 of AZGY01000024.1, forward strand.
TACTGGAGGAGTATGACGTCAAACAGTCTCGAAATGCTTTCCTGGATACAATGTCTCTGCACGTGGCCGTCAATGGCATGTGCTCGCAACAGAGACCTACGTGGATGAGGCATAAGAAGAATCGCGAACTTCGCGAGCGAGTTGCGAGCCAAACACCGGATCATGAACTTGCAGAGTTATTGAGCAATCCGGGCATGCGGGAAGAGGAAGAACTGTGGGTTGAGCGCTCCTCAATTAACTCTTTACGTGATGTGGCCAAATTTCATCTCAACGTGACCATTGACAAGGCGCTTCGGGATGACTTTGGCGAACTCAATCGCACTGGGGTTCTGGCAAAGCTAGACGAGCTCTTGGACTACTGCGCTGCGGATGTGGCCGTTACGCATCGGGTCTACCAGATTGTGTTCCCAAACTTCCTGCAAGTATGCCCTCATCCGGTCAGTTTCGCTGCGTTGCGCCATCTTGCGTCCGTCATTCTGCCCGTCAATGAGTCATGGGACGCGTACATAGCGAATGCGGAAGCTACGTATCACAAGCTCTCGGATGCCGTTCAAGAGCGACTTGTGGACTTGGCCGAGAGGGCACTGGAGATCAAAGACATTCCCGATAAGTGGCAAAGCGATCCGTGGATGAAGCAACTCGATTGGTCTGGACAGGAGATCCGCATGGTCAAGGGGAAACGCAAGAACGACCCCCCTCGCCCGGCCGTGCGTCAAAAGAAGCCGGGTATGCCCCAATGGTACAAAGATCTTTTCGCAAAGAATGACTCCCCGATCAGCATTACTGTCCGCACTCGTATCGCCCCCCTACTTCTCAGATTGTCTTGGGATGGGCATCCGCTCTTCTGGTCGGATCAGTATGGGTGGACTTTCCGGGTGCCCTACGCCGAATTAGACAAGTACATCAACAAGCAGATGATTGAATGCGTCTTTGATGAGGCAGAAAAATCTCTGCGGGACGACAAAGATCACAAATATTTCAAATTGCCCCACAAAGACGGTCCGTCTGCCCGTTGTGCTAACCCGATGGCAAAGGGCTACTTGATGTACTTTGAGAAGGGTACACTATCTTCCGAGTATGCTTACGCCAAAGAAGCGCTAGAGATGAACGCATCGTGCTCCTATTGGATCAGTGCGAGGGATCGAATCATGTCTCAGATGGTTGTCTACCAGGCTGACCTGCCGCAACCCCCAGGCGTCAAGTCGCAGCAGCAGAGCCGGGCGGCGGATTCCAGGTCACTGGGGTTCATCTTGCCACAGGTCATCCCGATGGGCACAATCACGCGGCGCGCCGTGGAAAACACCTGGCTGACAGCAAGTAATGCTAAGAAAAACCGCGTAGGCTCCGAACTCAAGGCCATGGTACAGGCTCCCGAGGGCTATTGCTTTGTCGGGGCCGATGTCGACTCGGAAGAACTGTGGATCGCCAGTCTGGTGGGCGACGCCACCTTCAAGATCCACGGTGGCAATGCAATAGGGTTTATGACGCTCGAAGGCACCAAGGCAGCAGGCACAGACTTGCACTCCCGCACCGCCTCCATATTGGGCATCACCAGGAACGACGCCAAGGTGTTCAATTATGGGAGAATATACGGTGCTGGTCTGAAGTTCGCTGCTACTCTTCTGCGTCAGTTTAATCCGAGCTTGTCCGAGAAAGAGACGATGGAGGTGGCCTCAAAGCTGTATGCCAGCACCAAAGGAACAAAGACGTCGAGGAAAGTCATTCATAACAGAGGATTTTGGCGAGGCGGTACAGAGTCGTTCGTCTTCAACAAGCTCGAAGAGTTTGCCGAGCAAGAACGCCCTCGTACCCCGGTGTTGGGAGCCGGAATTACCGAGGCGCTCATGGGACGTTTCGTTAGCAAGGGCGGTTATCTCACGTCGAGGATCAACTGGGCTATCCAGTCCTCTGGCGTGGACTATCTGCACTTACTCATCGTGTCCATGGACTATCTCATCCGAAGGTTCAACATCGATGCGCGGTTGGCCATCACGGTGCACGACGAAATTCGATACCTCGCCAAGGAACAAGACAAGTATAGGACAGCCATGGCTCTCCAGATAGCCAATGTGTGGACTCGTGCAATGTTTGCGCAGCAAGTTGGCATTGATGACCTGCCCCAATCGTGCGCCTACTTCTCCGCGGTAGACATAGATCATGTACTACGAAAGGAGGTAGACATGGACTGCGTCACGCCAAGCCATCCCACACCAATAGCCCCGGGGGAAAGCCTGGATATCAATGCTTTGCTGGACAAAGGGAGAGCTGCATTTCTTGACCCGGCCGTTATGCCCGATGCACAGACCGCACCAAACCCCGACCATTACGGATATACGCCCCGCATTCCGGTTATGAGGACTATACAGGATGCTGCGCGAGACAACATGTCATTGATCAAGGCACAGATCTGCAACACCGACGACGAGCTCCGGGCTATCATCAAGGATATCAAAAAGGCAAATACAGTCAACGTCGGCACTCAGAAGCCCAGGAGCAGGCCACAATCCAAGAGCGTGTTGCCCTACCACGCGTATCCGCATCTTTTACCAGTTGAGGAACCCATCTCAGTCTCGGAAGCGCTGAGTGTAAAGTACAAGCCTGGGCTCGAAACAAAGAGCAGATGGTCATGGCCCAAGCCTGCGAGCAAAAGTCAGCGGACCAGCACAAGACTCTAATTCAGAGGCCATGCGCCCACTGTACTATGATTTATTTCTTTCTTCCATGTCTTCCCGAGCATCGAATTCTAGGAGTGTAAGGTACAATATAGCGTTTGAAGGGGCCCGAATGTCATTGGTATATAGTCAAGGACGATTAGCAGGCAGTTCTGCAACAATGTATGTGGTTTGCGTAGGGTCTGCGCATGGCAAGATTGCACCTGCAAAGCATGCGTTTCCTTCGTGCAAGTTATAACCATGAATTATGCCTCATCACGGAGTAGTCGTAATACGCGGAATGGCCAACACACGGGGTGGACGGTTAGATGGGTTTAGTACAACTCGCAAGTGGCATATGGTATCACTCGAGAGCCGGGCCTCAGCAATACGTGCTCGTGCAACCTGACACCCAAAGCATTATTGTCTGTGCCTAGGGACCTCATCAATACTCGAGCCAGTTTGAAATGCCGAGCCACCACAAAGCACTGCCTCGCTCGCTGCGATCAAGGGCTGCTTCAGCCGGGGCCGATCTGCATAGTGGTAGGGGAAATGCGATCGGCGCTCCGTAGTTACGCCAAGATTCGACATGTGAGGACTCACTTTGCATAAAATGGATCGATGGAGAGGTATGTTGCATGGCGTGATTTCCCTCTTCGGACGTGAATTGTTGCTCTGCGTTGAAATTGATTTTTATCGCGCAAAGCGCAAAGCGACGATTGCGGCGACTGCACTGGCTAGAGTGTTGGGGAGGGGAGGGATTGAGGTTGCTCCTCCAATCTGTAAAGGGGATAGTGAGGAGAGGTCCATGAATGAAATGATCCAGGCACGAGACGAGGGAGCTACTGCTGGTGGTACCGGGCCCAGCAGATTGACGTAGCCCACAAGGGAGGGAGAGAAGAGAACTGGGGCTGGCGGGGAAGGCCAATGCCGGTGCCAGTGCCAGTGCCAGCGCCAGCCAGGGCCAGTGCCAGGCCGGCCTTTCAAAAAGAGAGAAAGGGAAAGGGCATGATGAAACATCAGCGTGCTGGCGACCTGAGTCAAGCAAGAGCGACGGCGAACTCCCAGCGCTGGCTTCAAGTTCCGAGCTTCTTCTTTTGCGCCACTGGGCCCCTCTGCACATTGTTCGAGGACGTATAGAAACAAAAAGACGAGCTCGTCTTTGTATATTACCCCGCGGTGCGACAGCTCTCCCACCCCCCCCCGCCCGCAAACCAGAGCTGCCTGCACCTGCACTGCTCACACCCCTTCCCGCTCCTCCTCCCGCCATGGCTTCCCCAGGACCAACTGCGAACCCGACGACAGAAGACATCATTCGGCGCCTGCAAGAGTCTCGCCCGCCGGCCACAGACAGGTTCACATACCTCACCATCGTCGAGGAGTACTTGTCGCCAGAGATCCTGCCGACGCTGCAGGAGCTCCTCCAAGATGTCGAGCTCACCAGTGATATCGGCTGGGACCTCGTCGAGAAGCTCATCGTCGTGCCCGGCAGCGAGGGGTGCTTGGAGCTGATCGCCCGTCTCGGCAACCCGAGGGAGGTCATACTCAAGGTCCTGCACGCCATGGGGACCATTGCCGTGGAGGCACAGAGCAACCGCGAAGTGGGCAGCAAGTACTTTGTGACGTTGTGCGGCATGCTGGGCATCTTGCACAAGCGCCTGCAGGTAAGGGCGCCGTCGCGCTTCTTGCACAACACCCTCTACACGGTCCTTCGAAGCTACGATGCCACGAGCCCCGAGGCCACGGCTGCCATCATTTCACTCCTACAATCCATGTCGGCACAAAAACGACCGCCCCTGCCGACGAGGCAGTCGAGCACCTTGCTGGATTCGGGTCTTCACACACCGGATGACGCCAGGAGCGCGCCGGATCCAGAGGCCGACGCCAAAGAAGCGTCGAGTACGGAGGATCCACGCATTGTGCAGCACCTTTTACGCTCCTTCGTCACATGTGTCATCGAGGCGTACGTCAACGTCAACAGCCTCGAGTGGGCTGGGAGGGTGCTGGAGTATACCTACCCGGAGAGGATCGTGCCGGGCAAAAAGACCATGATGCAAGCCTTCAACGAGATGGATGAACTTCGAGCCAGGGACGCCCTGGTGGGCCAACTTGTGGTATGTTCCAAGTCACGATGCGCCCTGTGTGCTCCGTTTCTCAGACGCAGACACAGCGGAGACGAAGAAAGAAATCTGACCATCTTTAGGCGATCGCAAACGATCTGGGCTTCGCCAAGATGAAGTACCCGGAGCTCAAGGAGGTTCTCGAGGGCGACGTTATTAGAGAGCCGCTGGCTATCGACTTCGAGCCCTCGAAAATTGACGAGGTTAAAATGTCGGCTGGAGGCCTGCTGTGCTTGGTAGCCTACTGGGTGTTTGCGGCAGAGGTCTTCGACGCCAACCAGCCCCGTCCCGACATGTACATGTTTCCAGATCATCAGCGCCTCCTCAGGCACTATATCGGAGAAGGAGATTCGCAGGCTGCCATACTCGAGAATCCAGGCAGCATGGAGGCTCTGGTCGTGCTGGCCATCTGGATACAGGGGCAAGACAGAATCGCCGCCGACGGCGCACTCAGCGACGAAGCCAAGGGCAAGTTCATGCCATACCACCACCTCATCACCCTCATTTCCGTCTTTCACCCCAACGTCCGCGTCCGCAACGCCGCCACCGTCGTCGCCGGCATCACGCTCCACGCCGACCCCTACGAGGACGACCGGCTGCTTATTCTGGAGGACCTGCTGGAGAACTGCATGTTCTCGTCCCTCCAAGCATGTGCCGTTGCATGGATCCGCGAAGAAGTTGTTCTGGCCCGAAAAAGTGAATCGGCAGCCCTCCGGTTCAATAGTCCCTCCTGTTTCGAGCACATTCAGTACACGCTGTTCCCCAACATGACATTTCTCGAGGGTGAACCCGCCGACAAACTGCTCGCGTTCTGGGGCGACAACTCTCCCTTCCATCTGCAAGTGGCCAATTTTGCCGTTTTCCTCTTTGGGCAGGATTACAGAGATTTGGCGCCTGCGGGGATGGCAGCTGCAATAGAGCACCGCTACGTGCAGCCGCTCCTGCAGGCGACAAAAGCGATGCTAGACGCGTTGGCAAATCCGTCTGTCGGGACAGTCCAACAACCCGGCATGCTGATTATGGAGCTGGAGGTGATGAAGGATACGCTTGAACGGGTGCTGCAGCTGCAGTAACGATTTTTTATTGATTTCATTTTTCTGGGAACGCGGGGAGGGTAGGGTCTAGATCGATATGTCTATGGAATTGCCACACAATCGTAATGTATATCTTTTCCCTTCTTTTTTTTCCCGCATTCCGGGTTGGTGTCTCTGCTCGAAGTCAATGCCGTGTGAAGCGCACTCTCGGCCGAGGTCCTTCCTGCCTTCATCCATCCCCGTCATAATGTCCGAACGAAGCGCCTACTATCTGGCTCGACTGCGGTCCCAATTCAGGTCCTTTTCACGGCCCCTCGTCCTTCTGTCGTCCCGCGACCTGTCCCAATCTCGACGCCTGTGCCCATCGCGGTCTTCAACACGGTCGCGCTGGTGCTCTCGCTCTCGCTGCCGATCGCGATCCCGCTCCCGCTTGTAGCTGTCTTCGCGGCCCCGTCTTTCCTTGCGCTGGGCCTCCTCGCGTCGATAGTCCACCAGCCTGGGCCGCGGCTTCTTGTTCGCCGGGCCGTTCTGGTTCCATTGGCCCAGGTCTTCCTCGCCCTTGAGCTCCTGGGCGCCGAGGCCCAGATGGTTCTGTCGCCTCTGCATCATTCTTCTCTTGGCTTTTGCCGCGTCCTCGCCGGTGGTGGTGGTGGTGGTGGTGCTGTTGTTTTTGTTGCCCTTGAGTTCTCCGTTCCATCCCATTCCGCGGAGCAGCGCTGCGCCAAACTCCTCCACAGGCATGGCTTCGTAGTCTTCCAGTGTGGAGGCCGCGCCTGCTTCGGCGGCATCGCGCTTGTACACGTCGTCTTCTGTTTGTATGACGCGAGACGGCTTGTCGAGGCGGCCGAGCAGTGCGTCCATGGCTTCTTGGTCGATGGTACGAGCTTCCGTCTCTCCGTTGGCATGCTCGGGATGAGTCTTTTGCTCCTTCCGTTGCGCTCCTGTGCTTTCAGGTTCTGGCTCGGGCCCGTCCTTGTTCTCTTTCTTCTCTTTGACGGTGAGGCCCCATTGCGGCGCTGCCGCCACTGACGCGGAGGTCTGGCCGTTCAATGATATGCCTTGGGCAGTGGTTTCGGTGCTCTGCGAAGCAGCAGCAGCAGGTTCTTCGTGGGGACTTGTCGGGCCGCCTTGCCGTTGGCGTTTCATTTGCGATCTCCAGTCGACGTTCGCCTGGCGAGTAATGACGTATCGCTTGGGCGCGGCTGACTTGCTCTGCTGCCGCGACTCTGCGCCCTCGCTGCCAAAACCAATGATGGCTTCGTGGCCACTTCTTCTGTTGCTGTCATCATCGCGGTCCGAGTCTGAGTCTGATTCGCCGCCGAGCGCAGCGAGATGCGACCGTTTGCCGAGCGTCGACGGCGGTGCGGAGCGTGAGGAAGATTTCCCGAGCTTGATGGCGACCCGCGTTTCGCTGGCCATGTTGGAGGGAAGGGGCACGTCGAGTTAGCGCTGGGTTCGTGGGTAAAGTTTGGAGGTTGGGCTTTTTCCACCCCCCTTGGACCGTGAGGCACGTCAAGAACATTGATGAATGTCACATCTTGAGAAGTTAAGTGGGGCATCTGCACATCACGTCACATGATAAGGCAGCAGCACCACGCTTAGTAGCCACAGCTACGAACCTTTGTGTTTCCAAATGTAGACATTACACACGAACTCACCAGTAAATAACATGGCTCGCTTGCATGCCTTTCCCAGTGCTTTTTTGCCGAGACCTGGCCACGTGGCTGCGTGTTCACTCCTGAAGCCGTGCACTCCGTCGCTCCGAGCAAAATCAAGAGGAAAAGTCTCCGTTCATGTCGGGTCGTGGCACGGCTTCCGAAACAAGATCCTCATGCGAATCTGTTCAACGTCAAAAGGTCCCTCAGTCTCGAGCGAGTCTGGCGTGATTTTTTTCCCTGCGTCGTTGCGTCATGGGAAAGGACGGCTTTCGGGGCTGCCCATTCAAGCTTTCATGCCAATTCCCACGCGGAGCTATAGGGTGTCGTATATGCCGGGGTACACCGGCGATCCCGGGCGACAATCTCATAGGACCGGAGCCAAGTGATGTCTCATTGTCCTCTAAAGTTCAGTCGTCAGCCTTCAAAACTCTCCTCGTCTGATCGTAGGACGCCTCTCCTCGAAACGGCGCCATTGGCTAACCCTTGGGCGCCACAAGAAGAAAAAGGCAAAGTATACTCCGTAGTAGGAAGCGGGTTACGCCAGCCCGCGGCTCTTGGCGGGTCGCGATCGCGCGCGCCGCTGGGAATTCCCGTCATTTCGTTTTCTGCTGATTCGTCCACCTGTGGAAATGTACAAGCTCCGATCCGAAAAGAGTAAATTCAAAAATTAAACTTTCACTGATGCAGCGCGAAGACACACTTACAGATCGCCTTACTTCTTCTCACGTTCGTAGACGCGTAGTCAGTGGATTAGCCTATCGTGGGTAAAGTGTCCAGAGGAATGTCACCCTGGCGGGCCAGGACAAGTTTCTTGGGGTTAACCGTCGACATTTAATCATCTTCCAGGCTGATTCTACCATGCTTGCACGATATCATCGCTGCACCCGCCACACTTGCTCCGAGGACAAATCCGAACCTTCCGTGACATGCACCGCATTGTTTTGTTTCCACATGCCGAGAAATGCTTTCCAGGTGAAAGGAAAGATCTCGTCAATCATCCTGTTCATTCGAGCACGTGTCCTTGGTTGTCATGTACTGTAAGGTCCATGGCCGTCATGTACTGCAGGTCAGTCCATGCACGTACGGGGTGAAAAGGGGGGAAAAGTTGTAATATGGACAGCCAAACCAGACCGTCTCATCCCTGACAATGGTTGCCTCCGCATCTGAATCATCCGTCCGTCACCTTGAGCGAATCCAGGGTCCTAGGTCCCTATTTTCCTCATGTCGCGAGCACACGCGCGACGTGTCGAGCTCAAGCAAGACCTTTGTTATGTGGATTAGATTTGGGGTCCCCCTCCATGCTAGCGGGATCCGCTCAAAATGGTTCACTCATCAATCAATCTGTGTGGCGTTGCCGCCTCAAAAGGCCTCACAGATTTTAATTGGCGTTTTGCTTGCTTCTTTCTCCCTTTTCCGGACCCCGTCGTGACAAGCTTTCCTTCTGTCATTGCGCTCCCCTGTTTGGCCTGTGTCATGCAGAAAGCCGGACCTCTTTTATGCGAGGAATGCGGTGCCCAAGCGTCCGATTTTCCCGTGTTCTCCGACTTTGCCTGAATCTATTCTTCGGACGCGCACAGCTTCTAGAATTCCCCCATCATCTGCAACTTTTTCCATGTTTCATGCAGGAAAAGTACCTGCGGGTAGAGGAATGGCGGACTGCCAAAGTTGCCTCCCACCGCTCCACGCACCCCGGATGCGGTGGTGGGATGGATATCCTTGCCATTGCTAGTCGCGGGTGAGCAGGACTTGCTGCTCCGGCCAGATTTGGGACAGTAAGACACTCCAGCTCGCACAGTATTCTGATTAGATACCGGCCGGCCCCGACGTACGCGCATTCCACCTGTCACAGTGCGATCCTCACCAGAGCAGATTTTTCACCCGGCCGTCCTCAGCAGGACTTGAGTCGAGAGGGTGAGTGGCTTGTGCCTCTTACCCTTCGACCTCAGGCTCCGTGTCTGCTGCTCAAACGTGCCAGTTCTGTCAACGAAGACTACCCCAGACGGATCCCCCAGTCCATCCTCAGATAAAGAGGGATCAGATTCATGACATGATCGAGCCTCTGCCGAAGAGACCACGCCCTTCCAGATTTCCAGATGCGCCCCGTAAATTGTCCTTGTTTGGTGTCCATTTGCCTTGGGAGGGGTGGGCACGTCGCGTCGACGACGCAATGCTGGGAGGCCACAGCCCCGACCCCCCCTTCACACTTTCCGCCGTCCTAGTCCCCTCCCGTCTGGTGCTCAGTCCCGAGTAAGTAAACACGCAGACCCTGATTTTAAACATACAGACCTAGACTAATCCTAAAGCAGCTAAAGTACTTTTCCTTAGACTTTATAAGCAAAAGTACATCCTAGATTTTTACGTGCATTAATCACAAGATTATGAAAACGCGGCCGCGTGACTAGGCCGTCCAATGAGGCCGTACAACAATAAGGCCACAGAACATTGCCGCCGCACAACGAGGCCATAGAATATCGCCGCCGCACAACAACACTGCGCTACCTATGCATTAAGTAGCCCCTTGGCCGGCATAATAGCCTTAAATGGTTCTAAATAGTAGGCCATATCTTTAAGGAGGGCAGGTACCTTTATACACACTAAATTATAGCGCTGGGCCAAGTCCCTTATCTACGCAGAGCAGCTGTTTCCCAGAGACCGGCCACCTAGCTATATGGCATGATCTAGTGGTAGCGGTATAGCGGCCTTAATACTAGCTAAAAAAACGCGTTTAAATCAACTATGCACATAACCCGTGATAGAAATCTAAGATGTACTTTTACTAGCAAAGTCTAAGGAAAAGTACCTTATATGTTTTAGGCTTAGTCTGGGTCTGCATGTTTAAAATCAGGGTCTGCGTGTTTTGTTACTCCTCAGTCCCAGCTCAGCCCAGCACAACAGATTCTTAGCGGCGTCCTCGGGACTGGCAGGCATGTGTTGTTGAGCCTCCTCCTCTCCCCCCACCACCACCAGACTACCTAAAGTAACGGCCTTGCCTTGGTGCATGCCCGTCCCTCAAGTCGACGGTACGCCGACCCGCCGCCGTGGCCGGGCCAAAGGGTTAGCGAGCAAAGCAGCTCACTGCACGCTGCTGGGCTTTTCACAATCTACCGCAAGCGCACCCTACTGCACCCACCCGGTAGGAACAGCCGCCACTTGGGTGAAAATTTGCACTACTGCCACTGAGCCAAGTAGGCAGGCAGCTTGCACCCTCCCCCGTATTGTCGTTGCGGCCTCCCCCCCCTTCTACCGGAAAAGTGAGATCACCGACCGTCAAAATTCGAACACCTCCTAGCAAGCCGATGACTTGTCTTTTGGAGAGGCCACAACAATCCATCAGCGTGGCCACTCTCACCACACCTTGCATCGCCGTCCTCCCCTTTTTTCTCATCTCCTTTTCCTTCTCTTTTTAGTCGTGCATCTCGTTGCTCGTCAAACGGATGCCGCCCTCGCCGATGTCATGAGTGAGGTCGGGCAGCCCGACGCATCGAGGCTGCTTCATTCCCTACGTGGCGAGATCATGTGCGTATATTACCATTGGAAAGAGCGATTTTTTCCGATCACATTGATGTAATTTTCGGGTTGCTAAAATCGCACAGCTCAATTCAGACGACGAGAAAGCGAAAGCTGCAACAAGTCTACACGGTCGGCACTCGGCTTAGCACTGAATCTGTGATCAGGGATGTGACTCACGCGAGCGTTCCGCCGCCAAATGTCGTTGAAAGAGGTTCTCTGAAAGGCAATGTTCATACTCAGTAAGACGCATCGCTTATTTTTATTTTTAACTTTTCTTTAATTGAAGACGGAGTGCATTGATCTGTCGCGAATTCGAGCTGGAGCCGATCGCTCAGCGCGTACCCTGAACAGGCCCTGAGCTGCAACTATGTATGATTTGATTGTACTGAGCTGATTGGTATTCATGCAGTGGCAAGATTGTCAGCGATTCCAGCATAACGGCGAGGCAAAGACCTTCCGTGGACAAGTTCAAAAAGTCTTTGGTGCCTAGATGCAGCGCTGTAAACACCCGATCGCCCGTCACTCGCCTGCAGCCTCCTGCGCCTTCCGTTGATTCTGTCAAGAAGGAAACGTCGATTTTGCCGCCGCAGCAAGCCGTCCCTCCCATTAGTAATGGGCATCCACTCTCAAGCGTTCGCAGCAGTCCAGCATCGAAAGGCGTTCAGAATGGAGTCTTGATCCGACCGCCACACAAGATATCTCAAGGTTCAAAGCCTACTCTCAAGCCGACGCATTCCAAGCCGCCGCCAGTGTCTGTCGCTTCAAATCCAAAGGTGTCTCATAAAGACACGCCAAATGGGGTTACCGCTGCGAGCAACGACTTGCGAGATCACACGGCTGTTCCCGTCCCAGAGCCCAAGGCACTACCGCCGCCGTCGACCGCTGAAACGACGAAGGTCAAGAAGCCGACGCCAGTCCCCATTCCGACCATCGCCGGTTCGACGAAGCCGAGGATTGATCCTACGAAAGCTGTTCATGACGCGTCAAAGCTATTGTCACCAGTCAAGCCTTCAGTAGAACCGACGAAACCCAACGATGTAGTTTCATCCCCTGCTTCCTCAGCACACAGTCCGACCACGCCAGAAGCTCATGACGAATCTACCGAAACGAGCCCCGATCACGATGTTCCACAGTACAACGATCCGGCACAGGAGAAATCAGAGGAAAGAGATGCGGAGGCAAACCTATCAGACAGGGAAAAAGAGGGACAAGAGCAGAATGTTAGCGCCGAGGAGCAGCTAATTCAGGAGTCGATGACCCCTAGCACGACCGATGATGCGCCAAAAGTGATTGACAAGCCCGCAAGAGGAGGGCCAATAGCCGATGCGGCTCCGCAGCAAGTTTCCAGCAAGGCAGAGGAGGCTGCCTCCGAGACGCTTGATAAGGATGGATCAAAAGTGGATGAAGTTCCTGACAGCGAAGGCGGGACGCCAGACGAAATAATGGTTGATGCAAAGGATTCGGACGCTGCGCTACCAGAAGGCACCATTGCATCATCTCGTGATGATAGTCTTCCAACCCGAACCTCCCCTCCTGCATCTTCACCCACAAGGAAAGAACCATTGCGGTTTCAACCACCAGAGCGTGCAGTCACTCGTGTATCGTCGGGAGCAATGCGACGGAAGTCGGTAAACGAGATTGTAGGAGGAGCGCAATCACGCCCATCAAACCCATCAGAGAGAGACGTTGTCAAAGGAGCGCACGATCAATTGACACCCGTGACGTCGACACCACACTCGCCTGCCGTCAAAGTGCGTCATGGCCACAAGCGCGACAGGTCGAAAGGGCAAGTGTCGACCGTCTTGTTTGGTAAGGCGACCAAGCGATGCGACGAAAAAGCTGTCGTTCCAGGCCATAAGGAGACGTTGCAGGCTTCGGACGATTACTACACGCCCCTCTTCGTGCACAACTTCACGTCAACGTCCAATTGGATGCAGCCAGTCGAAAAAATACTCTTCCAGGCGAACAAGACGATCGCCACTCCTGACGCGAACCTTGTGATTCAGGACCAACAGGCCTGCCGTGTCCTACGGAGAGTCTATCATTTGCAGCAGGGTGACAAGTGGTCACTGCGTCAGCCCAAGCGCAGCTCAGAGCCTACCCGACCGCCAACACAGTGGGACGAGCTCCTTAGGGAAATGAAATGGATGCGGACTGACTTTCGTGAGGAGCGCAAGTGGAAAACGGCACTCGCAAGGACTTTGGCCAATGCGTGCGCAGACTGGTGCGTAGCAAGTCTCGACGACCGGAGAAAGATGCAAGTCGCGGCATTCATCCCAGCAAAGACCGATGCCAATGAATCAGATCTCCCCAACGAAGCTTCCATGGATGCCCTCGACAATCAATCGACGCCGGATCTCATTTCATCTGGGGATGTGGACTCGGCAATCGAAGATGAGCTGGCAGAGGACTACTTTGAGACCGTGCCTCCGTCGGCCATCTTCACGCTGCAAGAGGACGATGTGGTTTTTGGTTTGCGGAGAAGCGCAGCCTCGGATGCTCTGCTGGAGGAGCTGCCGATGTACGGCTCGCCCCTCAAAGTACCGAGGTTCGATCTGGCGAATCTAGATTATGACCCTGATGCCCATTGGCGTCGACCGGCTTTGCCACTCAGCAAATATGTAGAGGGCGAGATGAAGATTCTGCGTACACGGCCTCCTCGGAGACGCAGTCGCTTTGACTTCTCCAACGAGGAGTCGGATGACGATGGAGACAACGCGTTTGCCAGCAGTCAGGCCGCTCACAACATCCAGCTGCCACCGTCTACTACCGACGTGGCACTTTTCCAACCAGATTCGAAACACATACGGGACCGGCTTCACGCGGGTCATCAGTTCAGACCACCATCGGAGCATCCAATGCCGGCCCAGAACTTCTACGAATGTCGCGGAGCATCGCAGTGGACCCTGGTGGAGGATGATGAGCTACGCAGCCTCGTTCGCGAGTACTCGTACAATTGGTCACTCATCTCCTCCATGCTCCAGTGCAAATCTCGATATAATTCTGGTGCCGAGCGGCGTACACCGTGGGAATGTTTCGAGAGGTGGATAAACCTCGAGGGCCTCCCCGCTGACATGCAAAAGACGCAATACTTCAAGGCATACAACGGCAGGATCGAAGCTGCCCAGAGAGTCATCGCCCAGCAGGCCCAGATGGCTCAGCAAGCTCACGCCGCTGGTGGTGCCGTCAACCCGGTACGGAGAAGGCTGTCGACGCCGTGGAGGGTCGAAAAGCGACGCAACCAGAAGCACCTGACCCTCTTTGATGCGATACGGAAATTGGCAAAGAAGCGAGAGACAACGATGCAGAAGCATCAGCATTCGGCAGGGCAGAGTACTGTCAGCAAGAAGAGTAGCGAGAACACCGTCCAGCAGCCCAAGAAGACGCCGAGGGACTACAGTCTCCTGCGCTGGGAACGCGATCAGGCGCTGGCGGAGAGATTGGCCCAGTTGTCACAGCGCGGAGAAATGCAGCGGCGGACGGCCCTGCAAGCCAGGGCGCAAGGTCATGCGGCTCAAGTGGCTGCCATGGGCGGCGCGAACGGCGCCCAGGCGTCGAACGCAGGACACTTGCAGGGCAACAACGCGCAGGCTGGCGTCGGCCGTCCTGGTGTTCCCGCACAGTTGGCCGCCGCTGCCGCCTCTGCTCAGAGCCGGGCACGTAGTGTGTCGGGGACGGTCAACGGGACGGGACAAGCGGCTCAGTTGAACGGTGGCCTCGCCGCCCAGCTGGCTGCCGCCCAACAGGCGCAGGTGACTGCCGCCCAGCAGGCGCAGCTGACGCCGGCCCAGCAAGCGCATCTGCAGGCCGCGCTGCAGAATCAGAGGATGCCGGTTCCCAACCAGCAGCCGGATGCCAACCTGATGATACGGGCTCAGCGGATGGCGGAGCAGCAGCGGGTGCAGATTCAACAGGCAGCTCAGCACCTTCCACCACAGCAGCAGCAGCAGCAGCAGCAACTACAACAACAGCAACAACAACAACAACAACAGCTTCAGTCCCAACAACAACTTGCACCCCAACAGCAGACGCAGATCCAGCCACATATGCATGCTCAGGCCCAGGCCCAGGCCCAGGCCCAGGCTCAGGCTCAAGCTCAGGCCCAGGCTCAGGCCCAGGCCCAGGCTCAGCAGCAGCAGCAGCAGCAGCAGCAGCAGCAACAGCAACAGCAGCAACAGCAACAGCAGCAACAGCAACAGCAACAGCAGCAGCAACAGCAGCAGCAACAGCAGCAGCAACAGCAGCAACAGCAGCAACAGCAGCTACCGCAACAACCACCGGCCAATGCTGGCGTCGCAGGCGCTGCCGCTCAAGTAGCTTCCCCTTCGGTCCGGGCTGGTATCGGCGGCGTCAATCAGCAAAACTTCTTGACGGCTGCGCAAGCCATGATGGCGCAGTACAGCGGAGGTGCGAATGCAAACGGGCACACATCGCCGACGACCAACGGCTCGCATCGGACCACTCCCATGGCCGGTTCGCCCGGCACGCGCCTGCCACAGCAGCTTCCTCCTGCCATTGCTGGTCAGCTCTCCCAGATCGAGACGCAATTCCGAGCCAAGAATCCCAGCTGGACGTCAGAGCAGGTGCGCCAACTCGCCACGGAGCATTTGCTACGGACCATTATGCAGCACCGACAGGCATTGAACTCTGCGACAGGCGCGACTCCGCAGCCTGGCTACGCCAACGGCATTCCGACAATCAGCCCTCAGCATCACGCGGCGTTGTTAAGGCAACAGGCTCAGCAGGCTCAGCAACAGCAAGTGCAGATGCCGCAGCGAGCGGCAAGCCAAGCTTCGCCGATCCCGGGAGCAGCTGCCAGCCCTGTGCAGTCCCATCAGCGTCAGTCCAGCGGTAGCGCCACTCCCGGAGGACAATAGACGGACGCAATCGATACCATTGACTAGGGTCTAGGGTCTAGGTCGTTGAAATGTCTCTTGTTTGCGCTGCGTTTTTGTGACCTCTCCCAGATCTCTCGTCTCTCTTCCTTTTCTTCTTCCTTCCTTGCCGCTTCTTCATTTCTCCCCTTCAATCCCTTTTTTCCTTTTCCTTTTCTTTTTGGATGGGAGCATTTTGTATCGGTGTTGGTCTGAGCGGTCCCATTCGAGCCAGTTTTTTTCCTGCTATTTTTCCTCTGCATGTGTCCACGTGCATCACTTCCACCATTCGTGCGCACGATGACAGTGCTCGTTCGCTTGATCTTCTTTGGCGGAGAGAGGGGCCGGTGCAGGAGGGGACCTGTAGGATCAGGGCATGAAGCCTGGTTTATTTTCTCTTCCCTTTCTGGTCAATCTCGTGCTCAGTTGGAAGGGGGGGGCATGGGAACTGAGGAGAACAAGGCAAGGCAGAAA
This sequence comes from Moelleriella libera RCEF 2490, assembly GCA_001636675.1. Classification (NCBI taxonomy): domain Eukaryota; kingdom Fungi; phylum Ascomycota; class Sordariomycetes; order Hypocreales; family Clavicipitaceae; genus Moelleriella; species Moelleriella libera. Next base: position 266,932 of record AZGY01000024.1, read on the forward strand.
ACAAACCAAAGTAGATTCACAATCAAATGATGAGCGAGCGTGATAATCTTTTGTCACGTCAAGGGTGGTGGTGCCGGCCGGGACACAGGTCCCCATTACGTAGGTACCAAGTAGTCTGCTGATGGACCCCGTAGTCCGCGCATCAAAATAAAATAAAGAATTGCGCCCATAAGCAGGCCTGCACATTTCTAAACGAGGGTCTTTCCCAACTTTGCCATCGTGACACGCAATCTACAGAATTCATCCGGGGAACCTGTTCCTGTAATCGATGCGGCCATGGCACCAAGAAGCATCCGATCAAAGCAGCTGCAATGAACAGCACGGTGATGATGTGTTTCTGCCTTGTGCCCAGCGGACACAATGACAAATCTCTGGGTTATGCGCGCCCGCTATCAGCGTCACTCGTGAAGGTTATACAATAGGGCCTGACCGTCTTATTTCTTTCATGTCATTACATTTTTTTTTTTGCGTTCATCGTGCGCACGACCTGGCGTTCTACATTCTAGATAAGAAAAAAAAACTTGGGTTGTCAAATGGCTCTAGCTGGACGGGCCTCCCCCTCCTCCTCCCCCTCCTCCTGCTCCGTGCTTGGAACTGTCCCCGTGCAGCAGCAGCTTGGGCTTGATAAAGTCCTCGTCTAGTTGGCGGAAGAGGCCCGCCGGATCCTCGGCGGTCCATAGCTGTCGGAACGCGCCCGTGGCCGTGATGGGCGTCGAGGCCGTCGTTTCAGAAGTAGGATTCATAAACGCACTGTCTGGCTGGTTATTATTGTTGTGGTGGTGATGGCTGTGAGGAGGAGCAAGGCCCGGTGGTGGTGGGCTGGGGCGGCGGGCGCGACGAGCAGGCGGCGGCAGGTCCGACGTGTCAATGTCGTCGTCAAAGTCCGACTCTTCGCCGCCGCCGGCGGTGCGCCCGAGCAGATCGGCGCGTTCAAAGTCGTCCGGGTTGCGGTTGGACGACGAGTTCTTGCGGCTGAGGCTGTTGCCGCGCGCGGCCTGGCCGTTGCTGCCGAGGTGCGGCGACCGGTGGCCCGACACGTAGCTCGCCGACCGGCCCTCCTCGAGGTTGCCGAGGGCCACGTTGCCGGTGCGCCGCGAGGGCACGTAGCCGATGCCGGCCCCGGAGCGTTTCGCCTGGAGCCCGCCGTTGATGGTCTCCGTGTCGAACTCGTCGTCGCTGTCAATCTCCTCCACGACGCCGGTCCGGATGCCCAGGATCTCGAGCATGCGCGCCGTGGTGCCGCCAAAGATGATGACGGTGAGCACGACAACGACCAGCACGGTGGCCCGCAGCGGGTAGGCATTCTCGCCGGTCAGCAGCGCAGCCAGCGCCACGCCGACAGCTCCTCGCAGCCCAGCCCAGTACAGCATTGCTTGGTAGTTGTACGGGAGTTCATCCCCGACCTCTTGCCCGCGCCGCGACGCCCGATACCGGATGAACCAGTTGATAGCCCGGGACAGAGGGAAGACGGCAACCCACCGCGCGGCGCACACGGCCAGGATGGTCACGATGATGAGCGGCGGCTCAAAGGAGAGCGCGTTGTCGGTGAACAGGGCGAGGCCCAGATAAATGAAGATGAAATTTTCCGACAACTGCGATATGGTTTGGAAGATGTACTTGGTGGTCAGCTGAGTGCGACGTGACATGTTGAAATAGGCGTAGTGCTTCAAAGTGATGCCGCAAAATAGCAGAGACACGATCCCTAGCGCCATGTCAGTATACGGGCAAGAGAAGAGCGAGCTCCCGAGGACGGACCAGACAAGTGTATGCCATGCGAAAAAAAGTAGGTGGCGTAGGCAATCAAGAAGACGAGACAGCTCTCAATCTTGGTATATCGCCGGAGATAGGTGAACTTGAGGAGCAAGGCGGTGCCGACGCCGACAACAACGCCAACGAGGAGACTGGTAAAGAAGACCAGCAGGAAGATGCCCGTGGCCTCGAAAAAGCTGAGGATGCCGTAGCTAGAGGCTTCCCCTTTGTTATACTTTTGCGCCGTTTCGAAGATGACAATGGCAATGGCGTCGTTTAGGATCGACTCGCCAAAGATGATGGTGTACAGCTTGGGATCGACTTTGTAGGTGTTGAAGATGGCCAAGATGGTGACGGGGTCGGTGGCGGACAAGGTGGCGCCGACGGAAATGGCATCGACAAACGACATTTTCAGGGACCCGGGCACGAGCGCAAAGACGTAAAGAATCAAGCCGATGACGACGGCGGACAAGAAAGTACCGGCAAAGGCAAAGGTCAAGATGGTGCCAATGTTGCGGAAGAAGTTGGCCTGGTGCAGCTCGTAGCCCGAGGAGAGAATGATGGGCGGCAGGAGGAGGTTGAAGAAGATCTGGTAGTCGAAGCTGATGAGGTTTCGTATCGAGTCGCCCGACGTGACGATGAGGATGAGCCCTACTGTCATGCCGGCGAAGATGGAGATGACGGTCTCGTGGATGGCCGTCACCTTTTTGATCTGCAGCAGGTAGCTCGTGAAGAAGGCGGCGATGAGCAGCATGATGGCGATGAAGAGGGTCCAGGCGGCGAAGAACTCCTTTTGCGCGCCATTGTCCTCTGTAAAAAAAAAAAAAGTATCAGCAGTCAAGTCACTTCGCTGGGGCCGTGGGTTGACGAACCGTCGCCGTCGGCTGTTTCTCGCCCTGTCATGAATGTGTTAGTCGGCCTGCTTCACTGCGGCTCGAAGCGGGTGATGGACGGGTCATACTCAGCAGGCTCATGCCCAGCTGCACAGCAGCTTCTGAAGCGACAGACATGACTGCGGCAGAGCAACGACGGAACCGCGAGACGTAGAGGCGCAGGAGTTTTTCGTGTCGTTTTGGGAGGGGGGTTCAGGGGCGGGCGGCGGATCGACGACGACTCGAGTCGCGTCGATTGTTTGGAGCTTGGAAGCTCTTGAGCGAGAGCCTCACGGCGGGGCCAAAGCGACCATGAGAGGGTTGCGAGCCATAAATGACGCTCCTCGGAGTGACGGCGCGGGAGAGCTCAATCGTTTGACGGTGGCGAGATGGGTTTTGGCGAAGGACGCGGACGAGGGTGCGATGCAGGAAGCAGGCAGGTAGGTATTCGAGATGGCCCGGTGCTGAGGCTGACTGACCCTGGTCCGGCTGCCCGCCCGCCCGCCTGACGACGATCTTGGCGAGGAACACGGAGGAGCATCGACGCTAAGCGGTGGCCACAGCGTCCGGGCGGCAGTCGGTGGGTGGTGGTGCCTGGCCGTCCGTCGCATTCGGGTCCATGTGGATTGCATTGTGACACGGCGACCGCAAACGATTTTTGACTGCTGCGATACACTCAGTATACCGACAACCGCGTACCTTGTGTGTTCGTCTCTGCGAATCTGCGGGACAGCGTTTGCTTGATTTCGTACAGGAGATTCCAAACGCATGGACTTTTGGTGAACAAAGATCCAGATCGACTAAAGCCGCACACATACATATTTCCTGTCCCCCCCCCCCCCCCCACGGCGGGGTTCATTTCCCCAAGGCTCATCACGAGATACACATACACAAACACACACACAACACACCCACGCACAAGTCGTCACGGCATCAATCAACCGCAACGCACCAGACTTCACTTGCTGCCGTCTTCTGCGGTCAAATCGAGCCACACGCAGCAATGGACGATACAAGGCGGCCCTGAGCACACCAGAACAATCACGCGCGACCCCTCCCCTCTCAGCCACAGACGGGCCTCGGGAGCCATGTATCATCTTGCCAAAGGCCTGTACCTCTACGCGACAAGCAAACAAGGTACCGCCTGCCGCACACTTCCCGTGCCGAACGCACCACGAGAACTGACCGCCTGTGACAGAGTACTCCGTCATCCTCCTGGGCCTCGACAATGCCGGCAAGACCACCTTCCACGAGCAGGTCAAGTCCATGTACCTCCCCAACGCGCCGGAACCCAAGCTCAAGACCGTCCCGACCGTCGGCCAGAGCGTGTCCACCATAACCCTGCCCGACATGTATCTCAAGCTGTGGGACGTCGGCGGTCAGCTGTCGCTGCGCAACCTGTGGCAGAGCTACTACGCCAGCTGCCACGCCATCGTCTTCATCATCGACAGCACGGACATTGGCGACGGGGGCCTGGAGGACGACAACGGCCGGCTCGAGGAGTGCAGACTCGTGCTGGAGGACGTGCTGCAGCATTCGGAGACGGAGGGCGTGCCGTTGCTGATTCTCGCCAACAAGCAAGACCGCGAGGATTGCGTCGAGACGATACGCATCAAGGAGGGACTGGTCAAGAAGGTCATGGAGGGAGACAAGGCCGGAAGCATCCGAGACTCGCGCGTCCTGTCCCTGAGTGCCCTGACGGGCGATGGCGTCAGAGAGGCCGTCGACTGGATCAGGACGCGGGTGCAGTGGAACAAAGAGTCGAGGCCGCCCGTCATGCGGTAGCCGGGGCCCTGAAGCGAAGGTCCCTTGCCATGGTCAGTGACCCTTCACCGACAATGCCTTTGCGGATTTGTGGCGGTTCTTATCCAGAGCCACAAGGCTTGTGTTTTACATTGTTTTACATTTGTTTTCGGAGCGGGTTCGAGGGCGGATGCGCCGGGTATGCATCACATGGATGCTCCGCAGCGTCACCAGATCAATAGATGTCATTTTGAGAAAACCTATTCGCCCGATGTGCAGGGGTATCCAGATGCCTCGTATCACTCCGTGTCTAACCCACCCGCCTTTCTGTCTTCATGCCCATGCCGACTTTTTATGCGCCTTGTGTAAAACCACGGCTCCAATCCAGGCCTGCAAAGAAAAGGGGAGAGGAGCCTTCTTTTTTTTTTTTTTTTTTTTTTTTTCCC
>AZGY01000024.1:275217-340867 GCA_001636675.1 Moelleriella libera RCEF 2490
GAGGAGGAGGAGGAGGAGGAGGAGGAGGAGGAGGAGGAGTGTCAGGGGACCCAGAAGACGACGAGGAGAGTTTCGATGCAAAGCGGCGCAGGATCCTAGAGGAGTCGCGCGCCATTGATGCCGACGACGACGACGACGACGACGATGATGACAGTGGGAACAGTGGTGGTGACAATGGTGGCAGCGGCGATGATGATGATGACGGTAGCGATTCGGACGATGACGACAGCGAGGACGAGGATGCAGAGCTGCAGAGGGAGCTCGAGCGCGTCCGGCGCGAGAGGGAGGAGAAGAAGAAGCGCGAGGAGGCCGAGCGCGCAAAGCTGGAGCAGGAGGCGCGCGATCGCAATATTGCCACGGGGAACCCGCTGCTCAACAAGCAGGACTACACCATCAAGCGGAGATGGGACGACGACGTGGTGTTTAAGAACCAGGCTCGGGGGACGGAAGACCGGAACAAGAAGAAGGAGTTTGTGAATGTGAGTATTCCTTGTTTCCTCATTCTTTCCCATTCCTTACTTTCTCTCTCTTTTCTTTTCTTTTCTTTTCTCTTCTCTTCTTTCGTTCCTTGCCTCCTTGACGACGGATTCACCTTGTTTCAGCGTACCCCTTCCCTTCCCTTCCTCTTTCTTTCTACTTCTCCTTTGGGAAGGACGGCAAGTTCTTCACGGCTGACCGGGAAACTCCAATTCGTTCTTTGGTACTAGGATTTATTGCGGTCAGATTTTCACCGCCGGTTCATGAGCAAGTACGTTAGATAGCCTCGGTGCACAAAGCAAGCCACAAGAGCAACATTTTAGATTTATTCATCAAGGCCCCCCGTTCGCGTCACATTCTATCATTAGTCCGTCTCGGCTGCGAGCAGCGTCTTCTCCATCTGCCCAAAGGCGCCCAACACGCTCCCGTACTGTTCGTACGTGCCCTCCCTGTAGCCCCGGTCAACCCGCTCGATGGACCCTTCCTCCTTCCACCGCGGGGCAATGACCTGATCAAACGTCTGTCCGGGCTCGCGTTCGAGCGCCCAGAGGGCTTTGTAGGCGCCGCCCAGCGCGCACGCGTTGCCCCCCACGTCGAGCTTGTACACGCCGTCGACGCCGCCGAGCACGTCGCCAATCACCCGCGCGATGGCCGGGTTCAGAGACCCCCCGCCCACGAGGTAGATGCGGCGAGGCTGCGCGGGGAGGTCGTTCCTCGGGCTGTGCACCAGCTTCCGTGCCCGCAGCCGCATCGACAAGGCCTGCGACTCGACAATGATGCGGGGGTCGACCTCCCTGGGCCAGGCCGGCGCCTCTTGCAAATTGGACCCGTCGGCGTCGCAGTGGAACCGCCAGGTGCCGGCGCGGATGTTGGGCACCGTCTCTCGCAGGTAGAAATAGAGCCCGAGCTTGGCCTTGTCCTCGTCATTGACCATGCCCAGCGGTGGCGTGGTGAGGACTGCCTCGTTGAAGGCCTGCCAGTCTGCCGTGCCGCCCGTCGGCGGCAGCGCATCGCGGACCTTCTCACGGGCCAGCCCGCCATTCTTATAGCAGAGCATGAACATGTAGTGGCCCTTGTTCGTGGGGTGGTTGAAGAAGTGGTATGACCCGTCCGGTTTGTACCGGGGCGTGTTCATGAGGAACGTGGTCGAGGTGCCCAGGGAGACAATCGCGTCCAGCGGCCGGAGCGGCAGCGCCAGTATGGTCGCCGGGTTGTCGCCCGTGAAGGGAACGATCTGACAGCGCGGGCTGAACCCGTATCTGCGCACAAAGTATTCGGAAATTCTGCCGAGGGGGGCGCCGCCGTCTACCTGCGGCTCCCCGAGCTTGCTCCGCAGGTCCTCGGCGCCCTCTGTCCCGCCGGCCAGTGCCAGCAGCGCGGGACTGTAGCGCTGGTTCGGCACGTCCCAAAGGTTCATGCCGCACACGTCGCCAATGTCCAGGGGGGCGATGGAGCCGAGCAGGACCGAGGCCAGAAAGGACGAGACGAGTGAGATCCGGCTCGTGCTGGCGTACATCTGCGGAAGGGCTTTCCTCAAACGCATGATCTGAGGGCCCGTGAACCGCTTTTTGACATGAAGGGGGGTGAATAGATCAGCTTTCGTTGCCCCAAGCTTTTTCGACGGACGGACTTCTTGCCGTCGGAAGCACTTACATGATGCGCACCGCTGCCCGTCGCCTCGGCCAGCTTCTCGCGATCCCCGAGCTCGGCGTCAAAGGCGTCGCACTCCTTTTGCGTGCTCTGGTCCTGCCAGTTGGGCGACCACTCGTGCGCCAGCGCCGCGGAAAGCTGCGACGCGAGGCTCCGGTCGGGCGTCAGGCTCCCGAGCAGCTTTGGGGCCTGGTCGTTCCAGTACACGCTGCCGTGCTGCTGGCCCGAGCCGCTGATGCCGCAGATGCGCGAGAGAGAGACGGGCGTGTTCCTGTAGAGGCGGTCCAGGACGAGGTCGACCGACTCCAGCCACATGGCGACGGGGGCAAAGACCTCGCCCGTCTCCTCGCGGACATGCACGCCCTTGTGGATGCCATAGCGTCGGGCAAAGTCGCCGTCAAAGTCAACCTTGGCCTGCACCACGGTCTTGAGATTCGAGTTTACGACGATGGCTGCAAGATGTTACATCACGGGAGGTCAGTCACGCACGCTTCTTTGGTTCTTTCTTTCTTTCTTTCTTTCTTTCTTTCCAGCCAGATTCGCGGCTTCTTCCGTCAATCAAGACACGACAGAATATCGTGGCTCGACGTTTTTTTTTTGTCGTGATTTGACGAAAGGATGAGAGAGAGGATGAGAGAGAGGTGGGAGGTCATACCCTTCAGTTGCTGCGTGGACAGGTCAAAGCCGAGATACAAAGGACCGTCGTCATCAGCCATGGTGAGTTTGTCAAGGCCTCGTTAGACCAAGTTGGAAACACAAATCAATTAGCGGCGGAACCCTTGCGACGGTGCTCGACGTGACGGCCGTATGTCGCGGACACATTGAGTATTTTGAGATTGATAAAGGATAAGCGAGACTCCCAACGATGACGGACCGTGTCCGATATCGTCGAATCACGCACCAAGGCTTTATCATGGTCGACGTGGTTCAGAGGTCATAAGCGGGGCCCAAGTGTTCACATCTTTGTCAGACAAGCCCCAATTTTTCCCACATCTTCGAGAAGGTAAGATAAAGTAGGATGGATGGTATACAGGTGGCACAGACCTGCTCCTGACGGATAGTCGGGCGGCAGTCCAGCTTTGCACAAGATAACAGAGCAGGGACTTTGTTCCCTTGCAGTCGCCGGGCTATCGTTGCATTCTCGCTACCCATGGCGATTGACACGAAGTGGATCGCAGCCAAAACACGCCAGGCCGGGCCACCGGGGTGGAGCTCGCGAGGGACGAATGTACCGAGGGTGGGTCCGCCTACGCTTAGCAATTGATTTCCAAGAGAAGCTGGTTGGCCCAGCTCCCGAGTCCGTAGCCCGCCATGCATACTGTCGCTACGTCGTTTCTGTCGCTACATATTTACTGTGCCGGGGCATGCATCTACCCTGCCTGCCCTGCCCTGGCACGTCTATCATATGCACATGTCCACAACAAATGACGCCGCAGACTCTAATGTCTATGCTTGTGGCTCGCATCGCCGTCATCATCATCGCCATCATCGCCATCATCACCCTCCAGCTTTTGAATGGCTTCTGGTCCGGCGATAAACTCATCCCACTTCTCGGTCACCGGCCCGTCACGTGAAACGACCCTGACCCGAAGCCGTCTGACGCCGCGCACTTTGCTGCCCACCTGCGTGCGCAACGCATCTTCCAATTCCTTGACAGCGTTGACCGTCCAGGCTCCGGGCACGGCCATCTCGATGTCGACTAGAAAGTTCTGCCCAGACTTGATGCCGCTTATGTCTCGAAGCTCAGCTTCGTGTCCAACGTTGACATTTGCCAATACCCGATGTGCCTGCTTTCGAACCGAGGCCTTGATTTCATTGTCCAGGCTGCGGTCGGCCAGCTCGTACATGGCCTCCTTCGTGTTTTCGTAGCCAGCATTCACAACCATGATGGAAATCAGTAGCCCGCCAACAGGATCCAGCCAGGCGGCGTTTTCAAAAAAGTTTGCGCCGAGGACCGCTACCAGGGTGACGATGCCCGTCAGGCTGTCGATGCGATGGTGCACAGCATTCGAGGCCAGGACCGACGATTTGCGTTCCCGCGCAACTTTCATGGCTGGAACGCACGAATCAGCTACGGCACATGGTCGGGTCATTGAGGGAGACTCGAACTTACTGGCCTGGTAAAGCCACTCTTTGATCAGGATTGTTCCCGCTGCCAGCCACACGGCATGAATGCTCGGGATGCCGAGCGCAGCTGCATTGTGTGAATGGCCGTGGCCATGTCCGACTTGCTCAAGAATGTGGTGGGCGGCTTCAGGATTGAGGTGACCATACAAACTGATGGCACTCTCCCAGCCCATGTATAAGCCACCCACGAGGAGCATACCAGAAACGCCCAAGGAACCCAGGCTCTCAATCTTGCCAAAACCCATCGGGAAGCGGTCGCTGGGCGGCTTCATGCTCCACGACACCGTAGCCAGCGTAAGAACGTCGGAAGCCAGGTCGGCGATGCTGTGCCACGCATCGGCAGTCATTGACTTGGAGTTGAAGGCCCATCCGCCGATGAACTTGGCCACGGCCATGCCCAGATTGGCCAGCAGGCCAATCCGAGTGATGCGGACGCCGGGATCACTCGTGTTGGCCGACGTGAGATATGTGTTGTCATGGTGATGGTGGTGGTGGTGGTGGTGGTGGTGGCCAGAGGCACCGTGGTCGAGCTTCTCGTCGGTGCCATGATCCCCGTGACGGCGCGTCTGCTTTAAATTCGAGCCCATGATGGCAGGCAATCCGCGGGTGTGTCCACGAGCGGGAGCCAGGTGGAGCAGCACGCAGCGGGCCGGAAGGGTGCCAGTCAGAGTGAAGTCGAAGGCCGACGTCGAGGAAAACTGCTGGGCCGGCGAGGTGGCGGAGCTGTTCAGGGTCGAGAAGGAATGGCGGGCGGTGAGAGCGGCGGCGACGGCAGGAAAGACTCTCGATACAAGCGATGATGCACGAGAGAGGGCGAGGAGGGGAGGCGCATGAGCGGCCACGCGCCGCTGGGACGGTGAAGAGGACAGCGAGGGTGTCCGCGGGGGTGTTCGATCCTTATGCGCTGAGGCCGGATGCAAGGCTGCGTGGCCAGTCAAAGTGCGAGGTGCATGAGCTGGGAAGCTCCCTCGGTTGCACCCCGTCCTTGTCCCGCATCTGCTGACACGGCCAGGCACGCAGCCCTGAGAACCCGCTGGCGTCACCCCGGACGCACACCGGCACCACCACCACCGGGCAAGGCTGGGGAAGCGCCGCACCTGGCGAGACATGCGACCGGTCGCCTGGCTTTTGGTGGTGGTGTGTGGTCAATGCCCGCGGCTCCGTCGGCCGGCGTCGTCGTCGTCGTCGTCGTCTTCGTCGTCTTCGTCGTCACTTCTCTCCCTCACCGAGCTCTGTGACCAACGCCGGCGCGTGCTTTGGGCGTCCGACCGAGACTGCTGCTGCGGCATCAATCGGGCCCTCATTGGGCTGAGCACAAGATGGCAGCGCAGAGATTCAAGCGAGCGCGCGCGGTTCGGTGAGAGAGGTTGTAGAGAGCGAGAAGGGCGCACACGGGTCGGGAATAAACGAAGTGGGATGATCTGAGGATCGGAATTGAGGGTTCTGGAGCGAGCTGGTCTCGGCAACATCTGCCCGCCCGGCTTTGCCCTGACGCGATGCTCGACAGCGACTACTGCTGCACAGCGCCGCGCCCGTGCAGCGCAGCGCAGCACAGCACATGGGGGGCCCCACACTCAGCCACCCGGCTTTGTGGCTCAGGTCCTGCCCGGCGCGGCGGTGCTGCACGCACAATGCGTCGCACCAGTGTCCGCTCCTGGGGCGCGCACGCGTTGCCACGTACCGACCGTTCGAGATGGTTTTGCCGCGCAACTCCCACAGGCAAACAAGCAGGGTGAAACGCTCGCCGGAGCCCGCCTCCCTTTGCCAACCGATGCTCGCCGTTCGTAACATCATCATTGGTCACCGTCTTCCCGCAGGATGTCGTCGGCGATGACGCAGAGTGCATGGCAGGATAATGGGCGGGCGGTTCAACCATCTTGCCACAATGCGGGCTTCACGAACAGAGAATGACGCCGCAGTCTTCCCCCAGCGATGTAGGTGTCAAGATGAAGAGGTCTCGGTCTGCCGGCCATCGACTGCATCCAATCTACACCCACGCAAGGCACCAAGTGCGGATTCGTCGCATGCCGAGGTACAGACAGGCTCAGCGAATTGGACTGGGCAGATGGGCGCGGTGCCTCGAAACATCTACATCCATCTGATGGGCACCATGACGTCTTTAAAGGGCAGGTGACCAGATGGAATCATGCGTACTGCGCTCACCTGCGCAGGTTATGACGAGAAGAGGCCGTAAAACTCGTCCAAAGGTTCATCGTGCCCACAGTTTGCTCCAACAACCACAAGTCAGCTTATGTTCTTTTGACTGACAATGAGCAATGCTTTCGTAACCCCTGCGTGACGCGGTCATTCGTAATTCGGAAGAAATAACGGCCCATAAGGCTCAATGCCTGGAGGCCCCAGAGAGTTGAATCGTCGGCGCCGCAATCGAGTCACCCACACGATTAACGGCCCTGTTTCATGTAGACGGCCTTACGTTGATCATGACGGGTTGCGCAAGCCATTGCGTGCCAAGCGTGCCAAGAGAGTCTTCATAGCCACCCGCCGAGTCAGGGGTCTTGAGTATCCCACCCGACTCCTCTGTCACTCCTTGGCACAATGCATAGGGCACTACTACTCAAGAGTGGGAGATGCATGAGAACCTTCATAACCTCATTCTTCGACTGGGGCCTCCTTTCATGATGGTTTTTCCGGTACACTGTCAAGATTTCGAGTGGATTTCTCCAGTCTGACTTGACGGGCCCAATCTCCTTTTTCGCCTCAAGTTGAGCGGCTTCCAAGCTCGGAATGCCTGTTAAACACGCGGCCCCTTTCCTGGACCCCTTCTTTTCTGTTGCCATTTTAAGAAATCCGACCCATTTTCAATCTCCATCCTAGAAGAATGCGCGATGCATCGTCACACGACCATGGCGATGCTCTCTATCGAGATAGTCATGCCAAGCAAACATGAATCTTTTCCGATGGGTCGAGATCTGTATCGTGAAGTCGTCGTCTTTTCTATAAAGCTGCTCTTGTTTCCCCGTCGAATATCAATCCTTTTCCTCATCCTCATCAACAACTGCACTCACTCAACAGCATTCAACTCATTCACTTCATACATTCATTTTCCATCCATCTCAGATAACTCAACAAGAACATCACCATGTACTCCCTCAAGGTCGTCATCTTGGCTATTGCCCCTCTCCTGTTCACCGTCCACGCCGGCTTCGACCGTGACGATGTTGCCCCTCAGTGTGGCCAGGTCTGCTTTCCCATCACCGACTTGAGCGCCGAGTGCGAGAGAAAGCACGATCTCCACGGAGACCACAACGATGCGCTCGAGGACCGCCTTCGCGCCGAGTGCCTCTGCACCAACGCTACTTTCCAGCGCAACGTTGATCCTTGTGGCGAATGCATGCGTGCCGCCAACGCCGGTGGCCCCAACAATGGTGGCAACCGTCCTGTCCGTCGCGACGATGACGATGACGATGACGATGCCTACGAGTCCGACGACGACGATGATGATGATGACCACCGTCGCCCCAAGCCCCGCCCTGGTCAGGGCGATCTCCGAGGTAGGCTAAAAACCACATTTTTGGGGGAAAAGAAAAACAGCCCCGAGAACATCCACTGATCTTATCATTCTAGACTTCGAGGAGATGAAGACCGAGTGCAACCGCTACAAGAACGCCAACCCCCCCAAGAACGGTGGACGACCTTCCCGGGCCCAGAGGGCCGGCCGTGCCTAAGCAACTCTTCTGATCAACGGCTCCTGATGCTGGACATTCACCACGTTGTGCGTGTGTGAGGCAATGGATTTGATATCGGTTTCTGGATAAACCACCCAGCTGTTCACAGGACCTCGGGTTCGTGGCTTTTCTCTTGTGTAGAAATGTTATGAGGGCTAGAAGATTGAGAAAGAAGGGCTGGTGCAACTGCAGCTGTGCAGGACTTTGACGCAGACTAGCATCCGCTTAGCATGAAGACAATTCAAATTTTTTCTCACCCTATTTTTCCTTCGTGCGTATAAAACCAAGTTTTTTGATCGTAGCGGTGTTGTGAATCAGCATGACGGTAGAAATGAAGAGCGTACCTCTTCACGGATTGATTTTCATTCGTGCACACCACGTAACGTGGCTACGAAAAGGAAACAGTCAAAGTAGCAAAGTGATGGGATTTAAAGTCCAGAGTGCTTTAGCGATCGAGGTGAGCGTGTCGGAGGAAAAATGATTTACGCCTCCTCCGCATTTAGGGTTATGAGAGCCTATGTCTATCAATATTCGTGGTGACACCAGACTTGGCAGCAGGTAGCGCCACTGACACTCGAAGCAGACCGTTCTCGTCATGCCGGTACGTCGCTGATGATTCATGGACTGTCAGTCACGACAAGAACCACCACACCTGACATTGCAATCTTTTGAGGCCAAGGTAAGCCGTCTTGTCCGCTGCAAGTGAACAAGGGGGCTATCATTCGAGTCTTTTTCAAGAACTTAATGACCTCGCTTAAGATGCAGTCTGTCACTTGGGGATTGAGAGCCGAAAACCCATAGAGAAGGCCGACTCAAGAGGTTTTTGGAAGCCAGCAAGGAAAATGGAACAGGTAAGAGAGCCAGATTTCTTCCTAGTTTCATTCCTTGATCGACGGCACGCCCGCACGCCGGCATGCCGGGTTGCTGCGACGTTCGAAAGGGTGCGGCACCACATTGGTCCCAGCAGAGGGGGCAAGCACGACGATGCGGGGACCTTCATCAGTGCACTTCATGATCCGGCTCATCTGGATCCCGTTCATCATCATCCAGCACACGCAGCTTTGGCACGTCCTCGTCATCGCTCATCCCGGCCGCGCGCTAACCGGTCGACGCGTGGCGTCGGCACCACTACCGCCACTAGTTTGATTGCGGAGGCTTTTCCCAACACCATTCAGCCCTATTTTAGATGACGGACGAGGGGATGGCGCGTTAGTGGGGAGAGGGAAACATGGCAGATCCTGGAGCCCTTTTCGAATAGGAGGCGGCTGCAGCCTAGGCCCCGTCTCATCCGGCGCACCGTAGGCCCGGCAACTCTGCGGTCATGTATGTAACTGTTGAGAAAACGGCAGTCAATCTGCTTTCCGGGGCTTTCGAGGAAACTTCGTTTGCTCACATGGCTTGAGTTTCTCGGTGAAGAGAGCGCATGAAGACGGGGAGGCGATGTGTTCTGAAAAATGCGAGGGAAATTGATCGACATACAAGCATCGAGCAGACAGCAGCTGCTACGGAAGCTCTCGCTTTTGTTTGATCATGTCACTTGAGTCTTGCGAGCGACCGCAAACTGAGCAAATAGTTTCGTACGAGCCTTTATCGCAGAGACGAAGGCGTATTTTTAACGAGCGACGTGCAAGTCGCCATGTGTGAAAAGACTTGGTGCCCGCTGCGATGAGAGACATGCGGCAATGCGCCGACGTGAAGGGCTTTGTTGAAATGTTCCTCGTCAACGAATGGTCCCAAGTGAGCACCAATATTGTTTTCCGCCGTCAATCTGCCATCACAACATGCCTTTGCCAGGTGCGTTGCTAATCGCATATTCGGAAGCAACCGTTTTTGGTATTGCCCGGATTTCCGCGAGACTCTATTGTAGGTCACAAATCAAAGGCGCCACGTCGTCGTTGCTGAGCGTAACAATGCATTCTTTTAGACGGATGCCACGAACTTTGGTCATCAGAAGGTAGGTATTCTCCGAGTCTGATACAAGATCCAATGCTCGAGGGGTTAGTATTCTTGTATAGCATCTGACGAGCTTCAATGCAGCATATCCATTGGCCGCGCCCTCGCGAAAATAAATGTTTGACACTCTGATAAACATACCGAGCGCAAGTCTTTGAACATCAAAGGTACCGGTAGGGCCATGGATACGGGCCACAATGCGTATGAGACTTTGATATGCTCTTATGCGAACAGAACCTGGCACCAACTGCCAAACCTTGAGTAGGACTGTAGCACCGTATGCCAAAAAGCGGCTCCATCGGCACGATGTTGGTATATTAAAAAATCTCTTGGATCTTTTGCCTGCGATCTCTCGGGAGACCATGACCCGGGTAATGGGGCTCGAGAATTTTAACAAGGGTTCTACCGCGAAAACATCCGGAGGGTTCACGCAGGGACTAGGCTCAGCGGCGGAGCAGCGAAGTTGCATGTGTAGAATTTTGTTCAGGATAGTGGGCAGAGAGTGATGCCCGATTATGGTTTTCCAAACGAAATACTTGATCGTTGTGAGTGCGGGTGACACACTGGCTCAGTATCAGAGCAAGGGCAAGGGAAAAGGTTACCTCCGATCCTTTGCCCATTGAAAACTTGAAGCATCGTTCTTAGTCTGCCTTCTTCTCTCAGGCTTTTGTCCTTCATTTATATGTCGTTTCCATTACATGCACTGACGAATCCGTATGCCTGTCATGGCATGTGACACCTGCCACCACAAATACCTTACTGACAACGCTCCTGCCAAGAACAACAACAATGCCTACGATGCTGACGATGTTGCGCGATAGCTGAGGTTATTACTTGGATTGTCGGGCGGCGCGAGCCGTGTGGTCTGCCATGTTACGGTAAAAATAGGCATGACTCTCCTAACCTGATTGGGTTGGCGCCGATGTAGGATTTGAAAGCTCTCTGGTGCAATAAGCACGACAGTAAAGCGAGGTTGCACAGAGCAGCGCGCTGAAGCTTCCGAGAGTCGCGCGCCTCTCTCCTGGGACATGCGGGAACTAATCATTGGAATCAAAGTCAAGACCAAAAAAAAATCCAGATGCCGAAAGCAAAGCCGCGGCTAATGCAGCCGTTGCGCGGTGCCCCAATCCAAGACCGTTTCAAGGCTACAGCCAAAGACTTGATGAGATCGATGCGTCGTCGAGTTCGTACTTCCGGCGAATTAGTTGTGAAAAGCCGAATGCGTGCATTGTTATTCAAGGGAGAGGTAGGTAGCAGGAGACGCAGCTCACATGCAGTGTCATCGTCATCACGGCCTGGGGGCGTCCCTAATGTGGGGCTCACCTGTGGCCAGTGCAGCTTGGTCTTGGCAGACACCAATGGCGGATTCATCATATTGAACGTCTTTTGAAGATCGGGGCGGCACTCTTGAAATCGACGAGAGCCCTCCCTACGCAACACACCGCTGGCCTATGCTCACAATTGTCGCTGAACAGACGCGCCAGATTTCCAGGACGCCTCGTTTGGATCTCATCAACCACATGCCCTGGCACATCAGTATCAAACCCGGCTTCTCCAGATGCTGAAACCAATGATGCGTATTCCCTACACGGATATTCTCACGCAGCCGACAGTCATCCCATCATTTGCTGCGTCTTTGGGAGGTGGTCTCTCCGCACTGGTCAATTGGTTTCAGGCCCAACCTCCCCATCAACTTCCCAGCTCGACTGTCCTCTTGACTGGTGCAGGACTGTCTGTGGCCTCTGGCCTGGCCGACTATCGGGGTGTCAAAGGCACTTACCGGGTCAACAAGTCGTATCGCCCAATCTATTATTATGAGTTCGTCAGCAATCACGAGGCGCGGAAAAGATATTGGGCGCGCAGCTTTCTCGGCTGGACTTCACTTCACAAGGCATCGCCCAACGCTGGGCACTATGCAATCAGGGACTTGGGCAATCTAGGATTGATACAAAGCGTCATCACACAGAACGTCGACTCGTTCCATCCCAAAGCCCATCCGCGAGTCCCGTCTCTGGAATTGCACGGCTACTTGAGAGCGACTGTCTGCACGAGCTGCAAGGCTGAGTTTCCCCGTGATGCTTTCCAGCGAGAGCTCGCGCGTCTCAATCCCCGTTGGGCAGCTCTTCTCGAGCAAGCCGTTGCATCCGGAGCCTTGGAAACTGAGGATCCGAAAGAGCGGAGATTCAAGGGTTTGAAGGCCAATCCTGACGGTGACGTGGACTTGCCGGAAGCGCCGTATACCACATTCAGGTATCCGCCTTGTTCAAAGTGCCTGCAAGATCCTCCGCTGAATGCCGATGGTCAGAGACACACTGTCACAGTTGATGCGGATGGCGCCTGGGTGCCGCCCAGCACAGCTGGTGTGCTCAAGCCCGCAGTTGTCATGTTTGGCGAGAGCATTGACAGCCAAGTCAAGGCCGCCGCAGAGCAGTCTGTGGACAGCGCCGGCAAAATGCTCATTCTCGGGACGTCTCTCGCGACATATTCGGCATGGCGTCTGGCAAAGCGAGCCAAGGATCGAGGGATGCCGATCGCCATCGTAAATATAGGCGGTGTGCGCGGCGAGGACACTTTCTTCACAGATGTCAACCCTGTACAGAAAGGCGAACAAGCCGTTCGTGTAGAGCTGTCAACAGACCAGCTCCTCCCAGCCCTCGTAGCGCACTTGCAGCGGACTGGGAACAACGCCGTCCACGAGTCCACAGTAGGGGCGTCCCCGGCAGCTTCATCGCTCTTCAAGGACATGCTGTCTTGACCACCTAGGAAGATTGTACTCCTGCCCGACTCTGGGATGATTGTAGCTCCAACACTATGACACGGCTAAAAAAAACTACCGAGGCTTGCTGTTTTTTGGTCGGGCGCACTTCCAATATCTGCGTTGGTCGTCTCTTCATCAAGCCCTTCCGTTGTAGATATCTCGGTCATGGTCGACTTCGAAGACGGAGGATCTGGAGCAGCTTGGGCGGCGGGCTGCCGTTGATCGCCAGGAGCTTTTCCAGCCATTGGCTCGGGTCCGTCGCTCCCCATAGCTCTCAGTACTGGTCACTGGTATCAGCGTCGAGGAACGGTAACTTGTAGAATGCGACACTCACATTCTTCCCAGTCAGTCTCTTTTTGGGATTCATCCAGGTGATTCCCCAAAAGCTTGTCCACGTCAACTTCCTCCCCATCCTCGAGCTTCCTCAGGGCTTCGCGCAACTGCCCCAGCCGGACCGTCGATTGGCGAGTATAGCGTTCGGACTGGTTTCGCAAGGCAATCATCTGGATTGACATGGAACCAATCAAGAGAAATATAGCGATGAAAAAGGTCGCTGGATTCCATTTCTCCAACTTATTCCCGTTCGCTCTCACGCGGTTTTCTTTTCGCAAAGGTTTGGGAATCAAAGACTTCCAAAAGCCGCGGTCCACGACTGTGGCGGGACTGGAAGCGAAATATCGGCATCGAACGTTCCTCGGCTCACATGCGGTGATTCTGGCGCGCAACAATGCCCCTGTTATGGTTCCTGCCCGAGCCATGGTGCGCATCGCCAACGGGAGGGAACCTGTAGCAATCGGCATAGCTTTTGCGTAGGGCCAGCGTTGGCACTTTTCGGGACGCCTCGAAACAGAGATCTGGGGTTCGACCCGGTGAACTCCGGTTCGGTTTAGCGCCGTTAGAGCGTGGTTGTTCGCCAAGCCTGGTTGCCCTGGACAACCCCCGGGCCTTAGCCCCACCACTTTGAACGTGAGTCGAGAGATGAGCTAGCACAATAATGTACTTCAATATTCATCATCGGAAAATCAGCGTTTTGTCTTTTCGCACTCATTGCATCCTGTCTTTTTTTTTCTTGAGGGGGAAGCCTGGCTTTAATCGCATATCTTTCGTGTTCTGGTGCTTTTCTGCTTCCTCCGCTCTCACGATTTTGACGACATGAGACTAAGACCACGCGCACACGGATCTACATGACTTCATTACGAACATCAATGGATGCCGTCAAGGCAGCAGTCGTGTCAACAGCCACGTGCACACCAGCGACCGTCGTGGCCTTGAGGGACTTGTTACTCGTCGATTCAGATCCGTTCGAGACGACCTTGAAGCCTGGCTCGCGCGCGGCGAAATCCACAACAGCGAAAACCAAGACCGTCGCAGCTTCAAAGAAGCATCCTGTCCGAATCGAGCAGTTGAGTGCCAAAGAACGAGCACTACTGGCTACGTATGTCATTAATACAACGTTCAAAGTCCTCGCAGAAGCTGCGAAGCCCACGCCATCGTCGGAGACATGCGAGCCTACGGAAAATTTTGGCCAATCGACCGCCAAGCGTACATTGCGACGATCCCTCTCGACCCCCTTATCACCAATCCAGCCGCGAACGTTGAACCGCATCGCGACTGCCCCGACCGTCGCAAAGAAAAATCCCAGGTCGTCGCCTTTGGCGCAGTCCACAGGATGCCTTGCCGTGGTCGAATGTGCACGGGCTGCGTTCGCATGCCTCAGATCTACAAAGTCTCCGCAAGACTCGCAGTACGATTATCAGGTGGAGAATGGCATGTCGGTATTTATTGGCAAGCTTCTGAACTTGGGTCTACATGACCATGCCTTGAGGGAAATGAGACTTCTGAAACAAAGGCTGGAGTCGACGGCGACTTCATCTTCCATGGAGAATCCGACTGCAGCAGCCGGAGTTGCAACTTTACTCGATTTCAAGGGGGAAAGTTCCGGCCTTGCGCTTCCACTCATTACTTGCTTGCAAGGGCAGGTCCTCAAGCTGATCTGCGCAACGAAAAGGCCAGCCTACATTGAAGCCATGCTACCCTTCCTGCGAGAAACCAACGCCAACGGCCCCATTTCCCTATTACTGAAGTTGGCTGCAGACGGGCCAAAGCAAACACAGAAAGCATCCCGCCAACTGGCCATCATCTCGCAAAGCCTTTTAGCCATGCTTCCTAGCATATCTTCACACGAGGATGCCGTCGCTACTGAGCCTCGACTAAGCCCTAGTCCGCTCGTTGCATTTGAAGTGCAATCTCTGGCATTTCGAGTGCAGCTCAGATGGTGGAAACTGGCAGGACATCACGGCAGTATCGATGAAGATATACTCAGTCCGTTCAGCCGCTGCGTGCGAGCTTTGGCCAGACGTTACGGATCTGATGACAAGCTGCTGTATCACAACATTGCCGGTGAATACGAATCGCTTCAGCAGCTTATCCGCGCTCATGACCACCTGCCATCAAACGCTCCGAAATCTCCTTTGGCGTCCATTTACCAGATTTTGGGATCCACGGCCCACGCGGCACGTCGATACGAGGACGCTTGCCGCTGGTTTGAGAGTCTCAGAGCATCGCTCTCGCAAGAACCGGACGCTGTTGTACTTGTATGCTCTGTCTCTGCGCGAATTCTGGCAGCTCAACTCAAGAAGGCAGAATTGGACACTGATGTCGATCCTTTCATTGAAAAAGTCACCGATAGCCTTGAAGGCAGTCTGAGCGGCACGGCGAGCGAGTTAAACGAGCTCTTTGACAGTATGAGTGCGGTAAGGAAGTCTATTGCGGGGGTTCTCATGAAAGACATGGATTCGACAAATGTGACAAAGCGCTTGCCTGAGACGACTGGTCAATTGTTGAAGAAATTCACCATGCAATACCCTCGCTTTGTGCGACGCTGGATGGGCACACCACCAGGCAAGGATACAACTGCGAAGCAACAGCTTCAATTCGATCAAAGGAAGCATCTAGTGCTGCAGTCGATCAATCAAACGCTGGACGCAACCCTGACGGTGGTCAAATCCGAAATTCAGTCAAATACCTTCGAATGGCAGCAACTTGACGACGCTCTTCAGCACTGTATCATCTTGCTCACCTCGTTGGCTGAACCAGCCGCATCACCTGCACGCGCGGAACAGCTTGGGTCTTACTACGTAAAGATCTCAACTCTGTACTTCTCCAAGTTTGTCGATCTGCGTCAAGTCCCAGACCGGTCCAAGGTACTCAACAAGCAAATGTTGCAGTCGCTCAGTCGGTCGATTGATGTTGTCAAAGACCGATGCATGGCTGATCAAAACAAAGCCCAGCTGCCGATGAAGTTGGAGTTCTTTGCTGATCTATGCAAGCATGCCGGCCGCAGTGAGGATGCTGTGAAAACCCTCCGGTCAATTTGTACGAACATGGCAGAAGAAGGCGTTCTATCCGACGTCGCTGCAGCCCTAGCAACTTTGCCTCCCTCGATCGCCTGGTCCTCGAGTGAAAAAGCCTCTTCTCTCTCTCGCACGCTACGTTCAATCGCCAAATTGGACAAATCATGGAATGATTGGACATTCTTTTTACCCGAGGCAGAGCGAGCGGCCGTTCTCGAGCATCTCATGCATCTCAGCTCCGATTCATCTTCGCACGGACAAATTTTGCGCTTGCATGACCCTAGTCCTGTCGCCCTTCTACGAATTTACACGCTGGAGAAGTACCCTGTCAGGCGATTTCGTGTCTTGCTTCATCTGCTCTATCAGAATATCGGGGAAGTGGAAGAGACTGCGAAGATCTCAGCTTGCCTGGACCAATTACTTGGACAACTTCAGAACAAGGATAGGGGCGAGGACAGCTCTCTATCGCATTTTATTCCTCATCTGCAGGCGTATCATTCTTCTATGCTAGCTTTAGCTGCAGTTGACGAGTCATTTCCCAGCATAAAGATTAGCGATAACATCGCTTCTTGGAAATTGATGCTTGAATCGCTTGGAGCAAAGGACAATCTCTACACCAAAATCGATGATCCCGACATGATGGTGGGCTTTTTGGAGGCTCTGAGTAATCTTGCAGGATTACGGGGTGAAGCACAGCTTCGTACTAGTGTTTTGGAGCTCTCAATCGCATTGTTCGATGCCATTGCAAAGCATCGTGAATCGCCACAAGACGGGTTAGTTTGGACATGCAATGTTTTGGCTGCGCAACAAGTCACTCTGGGAAAGTTCGCTGCTGCCGCCGGCGCTCTGGACATTTCCCGCGAGCTCATTCAGAAGCACAAAGACCTCCCGCCGAGGGTCATAGCCAGTTTCCATATGTCTCAAGCCGAGTATTATGTGGGAATAGGCTCTCTACCGGATTCGTAGGTTTGATATGACCCGAATAGCTCAAAACTTATAGTGCTAACGATACGGCAGATCGATCAGTATAAGCAAAGCACGCGAAATCTGTCAGGTCTCACACTCCAGATGGGCGAAATCCAAAGCTGAAGCAAACGTGATGCTGTCGACTTTGGCCCTGATCCAGTCAAAAATCTCACTTCAGACCGGAAATACTGAGAGCGCACTAGCCTCTATCAAAAACGGTGTCCGTAATCTGTCGCGTGATTGGGCTAAAGCCGAAGCTTTGGCAACGAATTCCGCGTCGAGCGGCTCGCCAAACGGCGAAGGTGCAAATGCGGCGGAGACATCGAAAGTAGTGATTGGCGGACCTCAAACTTGGGGGCTGGCAACTCCCCTGCTGCGTTGCCTTTTGCACATATCTTGCGTTTATGCTCATATCGGCATGTTTCAGGAAACTATTTACTACGCTGAATCAGCGCGAAGAATAGCGGAGAGCGCGCAATCTCTGCTGTTTCGCGCCCAGGTTGCCTCGTGGATGGGATCCATATATCTCAAGGCCGGCAATCCCACGAAGGCTCTGGAGGTCATGGAAGCTGCCAAGCATCTTATGCCGGGCGACATCAGCTCACCCCGGGTCCAATTTGCCCACAAGCTAGGCGAGGCTTACTCGGCAAAAGGTGACGAAGAAAATGCGGAGAAGTATTTCAATATGGCAGAGGAGACAGTCATGTGTCTGGCCGGAAAGGAAGGCTTGAAGAAGCCTCCGGTCGCTTCCACGAACGCCAGAACCACCGTTTCCCGAAGAACCCGGGCGACGAACCAAACAACAAAAGCGAGAGCGGTACCTCCAGCGATCAAATCATCGATTCGACACACCCCGGCAAGGGCAAATGCCACTGACGTTCTGTCACCTACCAAAGATATCCACCAATCGTCTCTGCTCGCGAGCGTGAATCTTTCGCGAGTGCTGGATCACGTGCAGAAGAAGGAGTGGTCACAGGCGCTGTCCATGTTGGAACAAGTCAAGGAGCTTCCCAAACTGATGGCCACTCTCTCACTCGAACAGGCAATTACTGCAACCACCCTGATCGGCCACAGCATGAATCAGATGGTCTCCGATCCGGTGTACTCTGTCATGCAAGACTCTACAATTTCGCTCCCGGCGATAGCCAGTAACTCTGACCGGATGTCGATTGACAAAACCAGCCTGGCGGCATCTCCGCCAAAACGTGCGCGCAGCGTGACCTCAAGATCCGTCAAGGACAAGTCGGCTCCAGGATTTGCAGAAGCGCTGAAACAAGCTCAAAGAGTTCTGGTCGAGGCACATGGATCTAGTCTCCTGACTTCTGACAGTGGAATGGTACATCGCCTTTCAACATTGTTGCAAAACACCATCATCATGCTATCCGCGGCGACAGCTCCCCGATCAAGGGCAGCCATTCAGTCGACTGCATTCGCCTCGGTGGCAGTTGATTTGGGTCGCAACGTCACATGGATGCGGGAGCAGGACACTCTCAGGAGCTTCACGGAAACTAGCGTCGAGGGCTCGTCAGAATTGAGCGAGCCATCCGTTCTAGCTATCAAAGATTGCGAATCCATGCCAATGAACATGCAGGCGTTCAATGATGCCTACATAAATTTGCTCCCGAAGCAATGGTCCGTCATCTCGCTATCCCTCAGCGGAAATCGCCACGATCTGTCGATCACCAAGCTTCAAAAAGGGCAGAGTCCTTTCACTCTGAGGCTGCCGCTGGAACGGGCCAATTATCGGGATGCCGATTCGGAGGTGTTCAATTTTCAGCACGGCCGCGATGAGCTGCTCGACATCATCAGTCTCGCAAACGTGACAAGCCACTCAGCACGCGATTTCTCGGCCAAAGGAGAACGGAACGCTTGGTGGGCTGAGAGGGAGGCGCTCGACGCAAGACTCAAAACTCTGCTGTCGACTGTGGAAACCACGTGGCTGGGGGGCTTCAAAGGCATCTTCTCGCAACATAGAAATCGTCCAGATTTGCTGTCGCGCTTCGGAGAAAGCTTCCAACAGATGCTCGATACCAGCCTCCCCTCTCGAAACAGGACACGCGGCAAAAAAACAACAAAGTCGCCGTCCGTCACCCTGGATCCGAGGATACTCGAGCTGTTCATTGCATTGGGCAATCCGATAGATCCTGATTGCGACTATGACGAGGCTCTCAATGATCTTTTATACTTTGTCGTCGACATTCTCCAGTTTCACGGAGAGCGAAACGCATACGACGAGATAGATTTTGATGCCATGATGGTCGAGACATACGACGCCCTTCGCGGATACTACTCCGGCGTGAAGTCAGGTCCAGAACGAGAAGACGGTGCTCACACCATTCTAGTGCTGGACAAGGCCCTCCTCGCGTTCCCATGGGAGTCCTTACCCTGCATGCAGGGACTGGCAGTTTCTCGTGTCCCTTCGCTGGCCTACCTCCGACAGCTCATTACACAATCAAACTCGCCAGACAAGGCAGGGAGGGTCGCTGAGGGCCATCAAGTGTCCAGACATGGAGGCACATACATGTTGAACCCATCGTCTGATTTGAAAAATACGCAGGAGTTCTTCCAGTCGTCTTTCGAGCGCCTCGAGAATTGGACGGGAATCGTGAACAAGGCCCCCCGCGAATGCGACTTTGAAGAGGCGCTCACTCGGTCGGAAATTCTACTCTACTTTGGTCACGGCGGCGGCGCGCAGTACATTCGCGGCAAGACGGTGCGCCGTCTGGAAAAATGCAAGCCGGCGACGTTTCTCATGGGATGCAGCTCGGCCTCACTCAACGAGGCAGGGGAGTTTGAGTGCTACGGGCCAGTGTGGAACTACATGTTGGCGGGCTGCCCGGCCGTGGTGGGCACGCTGTGGGACGTGACGGATCGCGACATTGACCGGTTTGCAGGACGGGCCTTTGAGGAATGGGGCCTGTTCCCGCGAGGCACCTTTGCGGAGCAGGACAGGAAGGGCAGCAAGGGAAGAGGCAAGAGCAGGAGCAGGAGCCCTCCTCTGGGCTGCTCCGGCACCACGACGACGACCGAGAGTGGCAGCGGCAGCGGCAGCGAGAGTATGTGCGGCTCGATCTCATCGCTACCCGGTCCGAAGCCATCCGCTCCGCACGCAGTGTCGCTCCCTGAAGCAGTCGCCAGAGCCCGAGACGCTTGCAAGTTTCGTTATCTCAACGCCGCAGCCGTGGTGGTGTACGGGATCCCCGTGTACATCCGGCAGGACTGAACCGGATGCGCTGCGCTCGCCACCCTCTCCTCAGCTGAAGCCCTGTCCCCCGGGCGATTGGATAAAAAAGTTTCTTTCTCTTTCTCTTCCATCGAGTACTTGTTCTTTCACTTCTTGATACCCGGGCGACGGCCATCAGACCTTGTATGACAAATATCAACTCTTTTTTTTTTAGATGGGCTTTGCCGGCGGCAGAAGGGAGGAGGAGGATGGGCGAGGAGGGAGAAGGGAGCCCCCCCTTTTTTTTTTATAGTTTCTTTTTTCTTTGTTTTGTGTAAACAAGGTGTTCGACTTTTGCATAGCGTGGGGTTGTGGTTTTCTCATCTTTTGGAAAGTGCATTTTCTTCCATCAGGGGAAAAGGGGGGGGGGGAAAGGTGACGCGGACGGGAGGGAAAAGAGAAAAAAGTTGCATTGTTTGCGTGCCGTAAGGCAAAACTCGAGATAAGAACAAATTGTCTCAGTGACCATCACAGATGACATGGGGGGGGGGGCCGACTACACCATGACAAGTTGTGGCTCAAACACACGGAACTAAGCAATTTTGCCAAGCGTGCGCCCTGGATAAGGAAGCACGTAATGGGGTTTCTATCTCATCGCGTTCTTTTCTTCCTTCTCTTTGCTGCGTGTCTTTTTGGTGTACTTTTCTTGGGGGCATATCTGCAAGGTTGTGTGCTCCCTCCTGCGTGCCCGGTGTGGCGGCGCGTCGCGTGGCCCGATTTCCACGTTCTGGTTCTGGTCCGCCGGGGCAGGTAGCTAGCTGGTGGGTGAGTGACTTTGTTCCGTCTCTCGCTGGGCCGCCTTGCCTCACGATTGATTGATTGCTTGATTGCTTGCTTGCTTGCTTGCTTGATTGGTTGACATTGAGAGTCACGCGCCGTGTCTGGCCGATACACATGTCGCAGCCATTGTGTGTTTGTCCACGATACGATATGAAACATATATTGTGCTTGATAGGATTATCACGTGGCGCAGCCAGTCAGTCATTTCAAGCTGGGCCATTTGATTGATCGTCGGGAGCGCACGGTGGTCGTGGTGGGTGGCAGAGAGGCAGTTGTGGCAATGTACCGTCAGCTACTTTACACACACGCGCGCGCGCTCACTCGGGCAGTCTCCCACTCAGACGGTTTGATATGGGTTTTTGATTGCAGTAAAGGGCGCGCGCGGCGCCGTGTCGCGCGGGGCGCCCGCCTTTGCCCACTCCACGGTCTGATGGAAGATGCCTCATTTGCGATTTTGATTTTCGTGAGGTAATGAGGCGGCCGCGCGTGTGGCCGACATTCACGTTCGCCGATATGTCATGTCATATCATGGCAATGGCGTGCTAGAATATTGGACGATCCTATGCACATGTGTCGCGGATAAACACCCGTCGAAAACCTATACATAATAGGGTTGGCTGCTGATGGACCCGGGGGGGGGGGCACCTACCTTATTTCTTTTTACGTACTTGATCAGAAATTCGCCGTTTAACTTATACCACCACACCATCGACCGAGATACAGTCCGGAAAGAAAAAAAAATCGCCTTTCGTGTCAGTGACTGCGTTTTTTTTCGTGATTTTCTCTCTTGGTGTTTCTTCTCCTCTGGCTTTTTCATTTCATGTTTGTTTCCGGCTTTCGCGCAGTCGCTCCCAAGCTTTTTGTTTTTGTTTTTAAACCCCTCACCCCTTAGAAGTGAACCATATTGGTTCATAGTTCATAATCCATGGGCACATAATGCATGAGCAGGAGCGGGGAGCGAGCAGGTCCCCTCCCCCTCCTTTTCTCTGCATCTATCTGGCCTGTCCTGCCTGCATCGCCGTTGGGAGACGTCAGGATGCATTTTCTCGATTTGAGAGCGGAGTAAATGCCGTCCGTCTTTTCCCCTAGTGCGACCTTCTGCATGATGCATTTTGATTCTTGCCATGTAATGCTCCTTGAATGACGGCGGCGCCCGCAAAAAGCGCCCCCCCTTCGTCGTATCACAATGCTCCTTCAGCCTGATGGCCGCAACGCAAGACAATAAATGACCCGCACGCGGATCAAGGAAGGTTGGCGGCGATGCCGCTTTGTAGGCTTGGTGTTGAGAAAAATGTGTTGAGAGAAGGGAAAGGGGGGAATGGGCGACAGATGGAAACGCAACCCCTTGGAGTCTCCCGATTTTCTGTACCCCATCATCATCTTTGATCTCCGATTGCTACTGTCGAGAGCGTCAGGCCACAATAGGAATCCCGTCCACAAAACAAGGCTCCCGTGAGCCAGGCACGGGTGATCGATCCAACCTTGTCTGATAAGCGCATCGAGGACGAGCTGCACATAGATGGGACGTGATTTTACCTAGGAGCACGTCTTGGTCTTTCGTGACGCTCGACTTCCGTCGCAGGAATGCTCATTTGGCTCAGAGCACGCGGAGCCAGACCGGACCGCCAGTCAAGCTGGCTGAGCAGCTCATGCTCATCGTATCTGAACAGTCTGCTGGAATGACCTGGGCCAAGAGTCAATCGCAAAAGACGACATCATGTCGAAAAGAGGCTTGGTGGAAAAGACCTTGCGTGGGCTCAAGTTGACAAGAGTTGCGACTGACGGTCCAAACGGATGAGAGCCTGATGGATGTCTGGTCCAGCGTCTTCGTCATTGGCTCAAAGTGGTGGGGACGACGCGGCACTCAAGACGAAGAATCCTGGCTGGTAGGCGGGCAGGCGGGGCAGGCAGGTGGCAGGCAGGTGGCAGGCAGGTGGCAACCTTCTTCCTGCTGCCCTGGCTTGGCGCCTGCCCATCCTACCTTTTATATTATATCACGATGAACGCGTTTGTGGGTACCGATTTCATGTCTCGCGCCTCGTCACCTACGCACAGAGCCGCTCAGGAAACCTGGCACTTACTCGGAGGGATTCGAGTGAGATATCTCAACACCCTAGCGCAAGGTGACTGTGCTTGACAAACTCTTCCAGCGTGATTGCATCTTGTCAAAGCAGTGTTTCGGAACCAGGTTCTGAGGGTGGTCAACCCGCTCAGTCGCCGATAAAACTAGCTCCCACTGCATGTCTGAGCTGCGGCCGCGGCAGAGACGAAGCTGAAAATGGCCAGATCCCCCCATTCATGATCTGCGAGGGTTGCCAGACGCAGATGCACATGTTGCAAGTCGGGGTGGCTGTATCGCGGACTTGCAGGTTGGCTGGTGGCAACCATCAGTCACCTGGAGCGGCTACTTATCGATTCGCCTGCAGCTCGGGGTTCTCTGCGGGACGAGCATGTCGTCATGACAGAGCTACAATCAGGCTTCAACGCAGAGAATCTGCCATGCACGTTGGCACAAATGCACCGGTACACGCTGTACCCGTGAAAATCTGGACATTCCGAGATCAGTTGTCTCGCGACTAGACCCATCCGTCGGCCGCGAATACATCTCATTCACAAAGCCTGGCGATGTCGTAACGGAAAAACAAATATGTACAACGGCTGGCTGCTGTCGAGACGGATAGCTTCCAGTCCGCGCTCGTCCTCACAATGGAATCGGTACGAGATGTAGAGCTCGACGAAGGAAAGCCCTGGGCGCAACTTTGATGTTCAGATCAGCGTTCTTGGGGTAAGACGGTCGCCACAAAACAACGCAAGTCTGAAGGCTAGCGTGCACTAATGCAAATGCAATGCCATGCAAGGCAATGCGGCAGAGGCAAAAAGGAAGGACAAGGACAAGCCCAAGTACGTACAATGTATGTATGTACATGCATGGGTAAGGCAAGCGGTTCCCCCTCTGGCCGTCATGTGAGAGTGGATAGTGGAAAGTGCGGAATGAATACAGAACCATAACCATAAAGATGCCAGCAGTCAAAAATTGAGAGCGTAAGTCGGGCTCAAAGCTCTTGCTTCCTATTTGTCGCCTTGGAAGAAGACAGTGGCTACATCTGGTGAGTGCACGAACCTGCAGAAAGACTAATGAAATATGAGGAGGATCTCCTGGCGATATATCAATGCACCAATCAAGCATCGGTGCCGCCGAGGATGCACAACCTTGGGAGATGGTCTCTGTTCACGCCAGATGGTGGCTCCCTTCTGGCGAAAGCGAGGCGGCCCCAGGCGGCTACCTGAGACGCGTTCACCTAAGAGCGCTCATGTCATGACTGTCATGTTAAAAACTGATCAGTGGCGTCGTCAGTAATCTCTCCGCCGTTTCAGCAGGCGTGGCTCCTGTCGGACCTAGCAAACACGAAGATAATGAAGCTCATTTGCATGGTTAACGAAGTGACAGCCCCGTTGGTCGAGCCGACATTAGGAAATAACGGGTAGAGCGATCCGTATTGTGCAGTAGGTAACTTCGACGACCGGCTTAGACCCACCAGCAGGCAGGGCTCAGATTGTTTGCTCCGTGGCTGCTCCGAGACTGTCTTATGACAATGTCGCCGCAACACCTTCTAGAATATCCTCCGTACGAGGTGTTCTGGTTGGCAGATTCTCAAGACTTGAAGAAATCTGCCTAGCGGTCGGCCTCGCATATCGTTGAGGCTCCTTGTTTGCTCAGCTGCTGGGCGATGAGCGACTAGCCACGAGAGACCGTGGGTATGGAGGCACCCACGAGACGACAATAGGTCGGGCTTCATCCGGTGCAGATGAGCGTGCTAATTACTTCAATCAGGGTCAGAAGCGTGCCTCCTCTATCGGTGACCAATCGCGCCATCATTGTGTCGACAGCGTAGTTTTTGTGGCTTAGACAATCACTAGGCGCATTGAGCGCCACCGTCTTTTGATAACGGCCTAGCATCGTGGTCAGCGGTTTGCTACTCCGTACTCCGTACATCTTGATCAGTTGTGCCGGGGCCTGAGCTGACCCCAGTCCGGGTCGTGAGCAATGCTAGAGCAGTCGCGATTTCAGATTGAAAATGTCCCATGATCGTCTCGCTGTCGAGGTAGGGCTAGCAATCTAGACCGTTGCCGGCCACGACAGCTGTCACTTCTGGTGAGGGCATTTCCGTGCATTCTTGTCAGATTATTCCAGGTATTGATGCGCAAGCACTCCCAGGGTCAGGTGTTTGGTAGCGCTGAGTCATCTTCAACTGTAGTGTGACTGTAGTTTCTGCGTCAGGTTCGGGCCATGCGGCATGCTGACTGCGGGAACGTGGCTGCAAATCTTCAAAAGGGGTCAGATTGGAACCAGGATCAGGGACTGACTGAGTAAGGCGCATCACGGCACTTAACAAAGGGACCTTGAAAGAGAGCTTGACCTGCGCGGTCGGACATCTTGGTATCGAAGATTATCAATCCCGTAGTATCCTGGAGCCAATGTTTGCGGCGTTCAAAGCTCTATCAAAGGTCAGCGTTTAAGAGTAGACGACATTAGCAAGCCATAAATTTTAGTATGGCGCTCCTAGCAAGAGAACAGCCCGGCTGGATGAAGACAACCACTGGTATGGCTGCGTAAACTGCAAGACAACTTGCATCCCATCAGGTACCTATCTGAGTAGGTCGGTAGGCAATGGCGGTTCACGTTCACCAGGCTGAGTCATCCTGATCATCCCAGAACTGCACGAACCGATTGTTCTTGCCCGTCGTAGGCATCGCTCCTCCTTCGCAGAAGAAGAACAAGGAATAAATGAGAGACTGTCGCAAGCTCGGATGCATACGGCCGCGGCAACCACCAACTAGACCCTCTGCCCGCGTCAGATCAACGGTGGTCCCCCACAATCTGCACCACAGCCAACCACAGATCCCTGGTCACGGCGGTAATCCTTGCCACGCTAGGACAAACTTGGACTCTGGTGGCTGCTAGGTTAGCAAGAAAGGTCGACAGGAATCACGATCGGCTCCCGATCCGCACTGATCAAAGGTTGGCTAAGATGTTTGTTTCCCCCGGTGGATAAAGAAGGGTGGCCGGCTTGACGGCTTCAGCCAGGGGCATGGAATAAACAGACGCGGAACTGGGCTAACCCGTGAATGAAGCTCGATAGGTGGCCGGCCTGCCCCGTCTTCACACAGACCTGACATATATTTGCTGTACCACGTGGGCAGCCACCCAAGCAGATTCTCCATATGCGAGAATTCTGGCCGTCGAGATATCCCGCCTGCACCACCCTCCCCCCAGAATGAGACAAGATGATCTGGTTACCACTGGTGTGCTGCACACTTGAAAATGCAAACCTCAGGGCAGCGGGCTTGTTGATACTGAATGACAAGGCCTCTGGGCAGCACTCTCCATGCTGCTCGTGCATGGTCGGAATTCGCCTCGCGTGTCCGCCGTTGAAGGACTTTTCGTTCAGCAGGCGCTCGGCATCAGCGACTGCACGCGTGTGACGTCCCGGATGCGCGTGGAGACATCGGGCCAAATCATCAAGGTGGTACCGGGAGTACAAGTGAAACAAAGCGAGAACAACAAGGCCTACAGAAATTCCGGTAACAGTGTTTCGGAACACATCTAGGCTGATCATGGCCAAGTCTCAGTCGTAATCTGTCTCGAGGCTTTCCATTGGCGGTCAGGTCAGCCATCGTGTCATCTGTTTGCTGCGAATGACAGCGTCCGAGGTGTGAGCTGTTGGTGCCATCGCGATGTGCCGCGGTGCAAAACGTCTCTTGCTGCAAGTGTTTACCAATGACCAATCGCCCGAAGGCGGGCATGTCACCCTGTTCTCGACCGCACTGCACCATGCATTTGGCCATACAGGACTGTCCAATCAAGGTCTCGCGTGTGAATCTAGTGTGCGCTTCAACTCAGTCAATCTGAAAATGACAAGGATGTGCCGACATGAGGGGGTGGGGAAGATGAATTGAAGCGATCTGGCGAGCGAGAAGGGGAAAGCGCCAGGAGGAACTCAACACTGCATGGTTGGCTTACAGCTGGTAGTCTGTCAGGGTTGGCAGGAGCACCACGGTCTGAGGGACACCCGTGGGTCCATTGTTCTGTCGCGCCCCCCCCCCCAAGCTGGTCATATTCTTCTGGCGTTATCGATGACAGATTGTTTTTTTCTCACCGTCGCCTTTCAGCTATTTGTATATCGTCAGAGATTCTCAGACCGAGACAAACGCGTCATTGGCCGGAGTCTGAGTAGCACGCGTTACAGTTTCAGTAAGAATGCAGAGGGTTGACAGACATATGCGAGGTGATGGCTCAAAGCTTTTCACTCTGCATAAGGTATGTACGAAATGTATGTGTCCGTAGCAGAGATCCAACACGTGTGCGGAATCCCTGTGACTCGGTCTGTGCGTCAATCAGCCCCTCTACCAAGTTTTGAATTGGGATCACGACGACCTCATTTGGTAGCCCTGTCGATCGCCCAATGACTGAGGGGGCGATTGCATTTCTGGGAAGTTTTGAGATGAGGAAGAACTCATCCGATAAGAAGCCAATTCTGCAATACTGCGAAGTGGTAACATTCGACTCGGCAAGAGACGATGTGCAGGTTGTCAAACGCCATGCTGAACAGGGTCGGAAGAGCCGTAACTATGAACTTACGCCGCACTTGCCTTTTGATGATTGGACTAGGTACAGCGCCAAGGTGGGAAAGCGCGCCCAGCCTGCGCGGCTGCCCAGCTGACGGCCGATGGCTCCCAGGCAACTGTCCGAGCCGTCATCTACAGGCGGGTGCGAGGGCAACCTGTGTACTTTATGGAGGGGTGCGGTTATCACTGGGTGCGTGAAGTTGCTAATATGCTGCAGCAGCGTGCCGTTATTCTTTTTTTTTTTCTCAGTGCCTGTCAAGGACTCTGCATTGGTGTGGCAATAAGAATCAGAGCTGCTTGCCTACCTGGCACAGCTTCGTGGCAAGGACAAGGGATGGTGCATGAGACCCTCCTCTACTTGACCTTCCGCTCTCAACGCGCCCACTCTAGCTAATGCACGAACAATGCGGGCTTTTCTCAACGGCCGCCGCTTAGCTCTTGTCGGATCCGACTACGCCGCCAGTCAAAGATTCATCCAATACAGATGGGAGAGAGAG
This sequence comes from Moelleriella libera RCEF 2490, assembly GCA_001636675.1. Taxonomy (NCBI): domain Eukaryota; kingdom Fungi; phylum Ascomycota; class Sordariomycetes; order Hypocreales; family Clavicipitaceae; genus Moelleriella; species Moelleriella libera. Next base: position 303,315 of record AZGY01000024.1, read on the forward strand.
AGGGAGAATGACATGCCAGGACGAGAGCGTTGGACCAAGCTCGGGATTTGTGAGTCTTGAACGTGGAGCATTGTGCACGAGTTGTCGAGCAGACGATCTGTCAAAACCGTCGAGGCCCGCCAGGAGATGCTCAACGACACACACTTGGTCAAGTCAAGCAAAGCCAATCATACGCAACCGCCCTCGCTAGGCGACGAGAAGCTATTTTCCTAAGCTCAGCTCGGGAGAGAAAAATCACAAAGCAAGTCGAGTCCAAATAGGCTGGGGCTGCAGAATGCCACCGCCCACTCCCCCCTTCCCCTCCTCCCCAAGATATGGCTGTATGGGTGGGCACACTGATCCAGACCTCCCCTCTGGACGACCATGGACCTCCTCTGTCCAGACGTGAGTACGGAGCATGTCACGCTGGAAAAAATTCGACAAGAGAATGCGAATTCGTCTCAAGCTATGTCAGGCGCGCCCCAGAGCACGAGCAATTTCTCGACCATGCGTCCGCGGCCGCACCGGCCGCACCGCCCCTCCTTGGCTCATGCTCTCTCTCAGCGCGCTGCTGCTGCTGCTGCTTCTGCTGCTTCTGCTGCCACCGCAATGGCCGGTCCACCGTGGCAGCCATGGGTCCCCTAGTAGGCTGGGCGGGGTTCCACCACAACCGCTTGCTACTCCAGAACCGGAATAGAGGATCCCCAAGAAGGCGACCAGGATGCTGGACGCTAGCAAGCTGCTCCAGACGTTTGTGCTAACAGTTAGTGGAGGAGGAGGAGACTAAGCTTCGGATACAAGACGAGCCCTACAATGCCAATGCCTGGCGACAAGGTCTGTTTTTGTCTGCCAGAGGCGGCGTCCCGATCCCGTAGCAATGGCTTGCTCTAGATCCGTTCAAGTCCTGGTCGCTTTTTGGGGCCCCGTCTCCTCCATCTGAAGAGCCTGGTCAAGCAACTCCTCTTCGTAGTGGAAATCACGGGCACCTGTTTCTTCTTTTTTTTTTCCCTTCCACTTTCTCTCGAGTCCGAGTAACACTGGTATGGTTTCTCCCCTGCCCGCTGTCGGCCGCGGGTCCAAAGCCTAGTTCGAAGATTCGAGCTTCGCACAAGGCTGGACCGCCAGTCTTTGCTGCTACCGGGCCTCCCTATCACACGCCCGGCGCCGAAACCGACATCTCTCGCTCTCTTCTTTCGCTCCTACCGAGGTCTTCTCAGCCCAAGAGGGGGCTTTCCCATGGCCGAAAGAAAGCTAGACAGCTCCCACTCGCAGCATTGCCGCGTCTGTGCCTCATAATTAACAAGCCCGCTTGTGTTTCACTGCCAGCATCATGTCAGCCGGCGGCCAGCACCTCAACAAACCTCACCAAGTTCAGCAGATTCAGCAATGGCTCATGAGTCCGGTTGCGTCGCATAACGTGCACCATGGACAGGGCTCGGGGATCTTGGGCGATACTTCGCCGGTCAGTATGGAGGAAAATACCTTCTCCGACTTCACCTTCGCCTACGGCAGCCTTCAGCAGAGCCAGCTAATGGGCTTGCCTGACGTTGGCCTTGGTGACCATGCCACTCCCGAATTTTCACAGCGTCATGCACGGGGTAGCAATGGCCCATCAGTGTCACAACAGGGTGGTACGATGTCCGGAATGGCCGGATCGGTCTACGGCTCGGAACAGAGTGATCGCAGAGCAAGTCTGGAGCTGTTGGACGATGGCATGGGCGACGAAGATTCAACCGAGGGCCCCTCTCTTGAAGATGGGGGCCTCGATGAATTCGGCCTGCAGGGTCAGGGTGATGGTTCTGATCAGCTGGGCAAGAGGACTGATGAAGATGATGGCTCGACGCCAGCTTGGAGTGAATTAAAGACGAAAGCCGGCAAGGACCGGAAACGACTACCGCTGGCTTGCATTGCTTGTCGCAGGAAGAAAATACGTTGCTCTGGAGAGAAGCCCGCATGTAAGCACTGTTTGCGATCACGCATTCCATGCGTGTACAAAGTCACCACCCGAAAAGCAGCTCCACGTACCGACTACATGGCCATGTTGGACAAGCGACTGAAACGAATGGAAGACCGAATCATCAAGATAGTTCCACAATCTGACCCAGATGCTCCCTCGCCGATTTCAAGGGCTGTCATCAAGCCTGCTCTATTGGGAAGAGATGCCCTGGGCAAGGCCCCTGCAAAGAAACGAGGGGCTGAAGACGCCCTTGGTTCCGATTTGGAGAACTGGGCAAAGGCTCCAGGCGCGAAAAACACGAATGCTACTGCCAACAAGGGCGCCCTCGTGGGCGACGAACTTGACTCCGAGGAAAAGTGGCTACTTCGTGAGGGCTTTGATGCCCTGCCGACCAAGGAGGTTCAAGAGCATCTTTCCGAGGTATTCTTCGACAATGTATACGGGCAAGCTTATCATCTTCTCCACAAACCAAGTTACATGCGCAAGTTGCGGTGAGTAAACCTTACGGGAGGCTTCTGGTTCAAAGGCTCTTTGAACAGCCTGGAATATGAGCATTGCGATGATCCCTTGCCTAATCCCGCAAATTCTTTTTAGAAACAACACAATGCCTCCAGTCCTGATATTGTCCATTTGTGCCGTGGCTGCTCGCTTTGCTGCGCAACCGAGTCACTCGCCCTCAACTAGAACCTTCCTTCGAGGCGAAGAATGGGCATCCCATGCCCGTGACATCTGCACACGACTTTACGAATCGCCCAACATGACTGTATTGACCTGCCTCATCATCCTCGGCCTTCATGAATTCGGAACTTGTCATGGGGGACGCAGCTGGTCGCTGGGTGGTCAAGCGATCCGGATGGCCTTTGCGCTTCAGCTGCACAAAGATCTTGAACACAGCCCGGGGAAACATGGTGAAAAGAAGCCGCTCAGCTTTATCGACCGTGAGATCCGAAGGCGGGCCATGTGGGCTTGCTTTCTGATGGATCGTTTCAACTCTTCAGGCTCTGACCGGCCAATGTTCATCAAGGAAGAATCGCTGCAAATTCCACTACCAGTCAACGAATCCTGCTTCCAGCTGGACATGCCCGCTCGAACAGAGCTTCTCGATGGTTCCCTACCACAATGTGATAATGCAGACAAAGCAAGCAAGCCTCATGAGCACATGGGGGCGGCGGCGTATACAATCCGCGCCATCGCCGTCTGGGGAAGAATCATCAACTACATCCACCAGGGAGGGAAAGAGATAGATGCGTATCCCTACTGGGACAGGAAGTCGAACTTCGCCAAGCTGGTCAATCAAGCAGAGCAAGTCCAGCGCAATCTCCCAGCACGTCTTCGCTATTCCACCAATAATCTAACCCTGCATAAGACGGAGAAAACACCTGGTCAGTTCCTATTGATGCATTTGTCAATCCAGCAAAACATGCTCTTTCTGCACAACACAGCCGCCGCCTGGGCCACTTTATCAGGCGATCAAGATGTTTCCCCAGAGTTCCTTGCAAGAGCGAGCGCTCAAACTGTCGCGGCGGCAAACGCGATATCAGAAATTTTGCAGGACGCTGAGGAGGCCCAGTGCAACGTGACGGCCCCCTTTGCAGGATACTGCGCCTTTTCGGCCACAAGCGTTCATCTATACTGCATCCTCTCAGGCGATGCCAGCATGAAGACGACGGCTGAGGTCAACGCGGGCATAAACATTAAGTTCTTGCGCAGGACTATGCGATATTGGGGCACATTCCATTGGATGGTTGAGAACATTCGCGCACAGTATAGGAGCGCATTGGAATCGTCCAACTTTGGTAATTTGCGCGTCCAGGGTCTCGGCGCTTGGCCAGTCCTGCAGTATGCCGACTGGTTCAATCGATACCCTCACGGCGTCCCTGAAGCAGAAGTAGTGGAGCATCCTTGTCAAAGGGAGGAGAGAGGAGACGATGCTGTTCTGGAGCAGAAGCCGGAACTGCAATCGATCGAGGAATTCTTTACCAACCTTGCCTCCGGCTCCCCCTCAAGCACAGAGGACCGGTCCGCATCACAAGCGTCCGGGACGGCAAATAAGCGGAGAAGATTCAACGGGAAAGTCAACGAAGCCATTGGTGACAAGACGACGCACAAGTCTGGTGAGGCTGCGGTAGGCCACTCGCCAGCCCAAAGCACCGCTGAAAGACATACTGCGCGTATGCCAAGGCGGCAGTCATCAATATCCCTCAGCGCGCCAGGTCGCAGCGGATATGCCACCGTCAATCTGTCCAGCGCTGAGGCTCAGCCATACCAGGTCGTGTCTCCATTGAGTCCTCTGCAAGCCTCTGCTTTCTCACGCCAAGGACCCGGCCAGCAGCCGGCGTTCTTCGCCACAGACATGCCGCTGGTGAGCAATCTAAGACCACAGGGTGAAGATCTTCGGCAGGCAATGGAGCAACAGCAGCACTCTTTTGCTTACCCTCTGTCCTCTCAGCTGGGGGTCCTTGTCGATCCCAGTAATCCCGTATGGCATAGGAAGCCCATCGCTGGTGGTAGCAAGGCCCCGGGGCAGCAGGTTCACAATACTATCGGGATGAGTGTCCAACAGCAGGCCCTTGAGCGTCGGCGGCACAGCCAGGGACAAATCGGTGCTGAGAGCCTCAGTGGATTCAGTGGCAGCGATCTACCGGCTGGTTGGTTCATGCCTTTTAATATGGATGCGCGAGGTGCGGCGCAGGACGTGAGGTTTCTGATGAGCGGCGAGGCTGGCGAATCTGCCGCTGCAGGCTTAGGTATTGGCATGGATCCTTTCGGAAACGTGTTCAACTCCAGTGGCGGCGGCAGCAACGGCATCGCGTTGAACCAGGCAATGGACAGTCTGCAACATTCATAAATAGATGCGATCATGTGAGGGGAGCCCAAGAACATTTGTTCGCAGGAGGGAATTTACTGATGTCAAGCGAGAAAGGCACAACAATAGTCCATTTGACGTGCCTCGGTTTTTAAAAAATTTCAATCACCAGGGTTTAATCTACATGTGTAGTCCTCCTTCGTTGAGGATCTACATGTGTGGTCCTCCTTCGTTGAGGATCTACATGTGTAGTCCTCCTTCGTTGAGGGGAAGCCTGCGCTGAGTGCCAGTCCAGTCCTATGCGCTGCGTTTCCCCCTTCCAGTTATCATGCTTCCCAACTCAATCCCCAATTACCTTGGTGACGTCTTTGCTCCGACTGCCTTTGGACCTCTTTCTCTTCTTCTTCCGCCCGCCCGCATCTCCCACGATATGACCGGAACCGCCGTCTTCTCCTGCTTTCTCTGAAGCATCCTTTCCAAGGGTGTTTCCCTCAGCATCGGTCATGAGCGCCTCGAAGCCATAGGTAGGGCCATCCTTTTCATATTCTCTGCCGAAAGTGCCACGGCGCCACTCCCTCAGACGGGCTTTCTTGCCCAGACGTTTCTTGTCGCGGCGCTTCTTGTCAGGATCTCGGAACGACGCAAGCTTCTTGAGGCCAAAGAACTCGTTGAGTGCTTTGTCGGACGGCGCAAGGAGAATGTCGCGCGCAGTCATGCCAAAAGATTGAGGGGATGTTTCACGATATCGGAAGCCGGCAGTGCCTGCATTGGGCTTGGAGGAGGACGAGGAGGAAGGGGCCAGCAGGTCATGGTTGGTGAGCTGGATTTTAGAATCGACAAGAGCTTCGAGCTTGGCTCGCTCTTGTCGGGCTTGTCTTTGGGTTTCAAGACGGGCGCGCTTGTGGTCCGAGGTTTTGCGCTTCTTTGTAGGTGGTACGTCCTCCTCCTCACCCTCGTCGTCCTGCTCATTCTGCTCCGAGTCGCTGACCGACAGGTCGGGAATAACCTTCTCCTTCTCCTCAAAGTCAGGCACGAGATCCTTGATGTCAATATCGTCATCCCACTTGGGCTTCGAGGGATGCTTCCGCCGCTTCTTCTTGTTCAGCCCGTCGGCGCCAGCCCTGTCTTCATCAGTGCCTTCTGAGCCAGCGGCATCATCTTCCATTGCGTAATAATCTTCGCCGAATCGCTTTTTCATCTCCTCTTCCCACGCATCGTTCTCCCACGCATCATCCAAGAACTTGACCCATTCTGCTTCCGTCAATTCCTTGCCCGCGGCACCAGCGGCCTGTTTGATCTTGTGTAGTTTCTCCTGAGCCTCTTCGACTTTTAATTTGCGCAGCCGGGCCTTTTCCTCCCGGAGTTGACGCTTTTCCTCCTCTTTGCGCTCCTTCTCCAGCTCTCTTCGACGTTTTCTGCCAGTCTTTTCTTCTCGTCTGACAGAACGCGCGGCTGCAAAGTCACGAGCATATGACTTCAGAACCTCGTTAATCTTTTCCGGATCCTCAAATCGAAGATTGTAGGCTTGTTCAAACTCATCCGCACGATTATCGTCCTCCCCTTCGTCCGACTCAAAGGCTTTCCAACGGCCACCCTCCTCGGGAATCCAAGCCCTCGCGGCTAGAAAGTTGGACAGATATGTGTCTGGATCTTTTTCCGCAGTGTTCACGTCGAGCTCAGATATCTTGATGGGCCCTGTCCGCGAAGGATGCATACTGTTTTCATCTTGACCAATGCTCGCAGTCACTTTTTTTTTCATGAAGCCTTCATCACCAGAGTCATCGTCAGTTGAGTCGTCCTGTTGGGCAGCCTTGATCTCTGAGACAATGCTTTTCTTGAGTTCATCCTGCTGTTGCACATAGGTTTGTGGAGGTGAATCTTGATCATCCTCAGAAGCATCAGCCTCCCCTCGCAAGAGTTTTTCTCTCTGATAATCTCGGAGCAGGACAGGCTTCTCCTCCTTCCTGCCTTTGTTTGCTTCGTCCTCGTCCGGAATCTCGATAAACTTGTAGTTCTTGTCGTACAGGCGCGGGTCTTTGTTTCGAATGGCGTGCAACGTGGCTGATATCTGGACGTCCAAGGCTTCAGTAGCAAGAAATCCATCCTCGTCTTCCGTCTCATTGGATGATGATGATGACTCGTCGTTTTCCTCGCCGTCATTGTCATCACCACCTTTCGAGCCCTTATCACGGGCTTTGAACTTTTCTTCTACTAGGTTTTGTTAATCCTCTCCCCTTGCCATGCTGAAAACATTGTCTAGATGACATGCTGCTCACATTTATGTCGTTCCTCAATTTTCTTGTTATACTCAAACCGCCGAGCGTAGTCTTCATTCACTTTGAAGTCACCGTTTTCGATCTGCACGCCGCCGTCATCGGAATCAGAGTCGCTGTCATCCATCAAGTTGCGCTTAGGTTTGCTGAAGTCACTGGCGCTTGCAGATGCAACAGGTCTACCCGATATAGGGGCCATGATGGCTTCTCGACTATTGTCCTCGTGGCCGGAGTGAAGGTAGTCATGCAGTCGTTTTTTCGTTTACCTGCAATCTTGCTTTGCTGTTGGCTCCAGATTCATGAAATTTTTGGCGGTGTAAATTTTCTGCCGCGTTTGACAGTCCTAGGGATTGATTGGCCCTTTTCATAACGATGGCTTTCGGTGGGCCCTTCCCCCCACCACGAGTGCTGGCGGGGTCGCCTCGGTGCTGGCACAACATTGCACCGGCTTGGTATCGCCACGGACAGAGATTCCACTCCGTTTGCAGGCTCCGTCGGGACCAACGGGGACAGACGCTAACACGCTGGGGCACCGGAAACCAAGCGTCGTCACCTCTTTCATGGGTGCTCTCCAGGCTCAGATCCGTCTCCATAATACTCATCGCCATAATCCAATCTGCGCCTCCTCCACCGACATCCCGGACTAGCCAGGCGGCAGAGGAACGGGCATCTTCCTCATTGCACTTCTCCCTCATCCACCTGATCCGCCCACATTCACCTTGACCTCGATCGACCGAATTCACTTCGGCTGGGCTGCCTGCAACCCATTTCATTTCACCGCATCGCCGCCGCCAGCATTCAGCAGTGCGCCAATCTTCTCCGGGATACCAGCCAGCGGTCGTTCATCCACCATCCACACGAAATGGCCGATTCAAATGCTCCAAAGCCTAGCAGCAGCGTCAAGCTGGTGCTCCTTGGTGAGGCTGCGGTTGGCAAGGTACATCAGCAACCCGAATATGCATATTGAGCCTCATGACATGGAATGCATGAACGCTACTTCCCACCGCTCTTCTACGGATGCTGATCAAGCTATAGTCTTCTTTAGTCCTTCGGTTCGTCAATAATGACTTCCAAGAGAACAAGGAGCCCACAATTGGAGGTCAGTCATTCCGGGGGTCTTGTTTCTTCTAAACCTACTTTTCCCGATAGTCATGTGTTGCGACGATCCTGACTCTGGCTTATATTTATTGTTATTCGCGCAGCTGCTTTCTTGACTCAGAAATGCAATCTACCTACCCGCACGATCAAATTTGAGATATGGGATACCGCGGGCCAAGAGCGATTTGCCTCTCTCGCACCCATGTACTATCGAAACGCTCAAGCAGCCCTTGTCGTCTACGATCTCACGAAGCCTACATCACTCATCAAAGCCAAACACTGGGTAGCGGAGCTGCAACGGCAAGCTTCACCCGGAATCGTCATCGCTCTTGTTGGAAACAAGCTCGATCTGGCTGGCCAATCTGCGCCAGAAACTGATGTAGCTGAAGGTGGCGATACTTCGGGGGATGCACGCAAAATCTCGACAGATGAGGCCAAGAGTTACGCCGAAGAGGAGAGCTTGCTCTTCTTCGAAACCAGTGCAAAGACTGGTCACAATGTCACCGAGGTGTTCACTGCCATTGCCAACGCCATACCTGAAACATCACTCAAATCAGCGCGAGGGGCAGGTGCTGCTGGGGCTACTAGTCGAGCCACCGAGGAGCAGCGCGTGAACCTCGGTGCGAGAGACGCGAACGCAAAGGACGGTTGTGCCTGTTGAGATGGTTTGGTAAATCGTTATCAGCGTTCTATGGACTCGCTCTGGAAATTGTTCGGTTATCGTTTCAGCAATTCTTTACGTGTTCTTATCTAGGGCGTGCTGTAGGGAGTCAATTCGTCCCTTGCTCAGCTTCGTTTACTTGGCTCGAAGCGGGTTTGTTCTCGTTGTTGTCCCTTTTGTCTTTACTTTCTTTTCTAAATACTGGACAATAGCTATCCTTAAGAAAGCGACGTCTGCATCTTTCCACGGAGTTTTGTCGAAATACATGTGTTGAGAGCCAAGCCCATAGTCTTGCTGCACCTATCTTGCAGCAGCGTCCTCTTTCAAGGCTGTTGCGGTGATGTGAGAAAAGGATCAGCGTCATGAGAGAAATGCAGGTGACATGTTTCTCCCGATTGCGACACGATTTGAACTGCTCAAAGAAACTAGACCAGAAAGGCGGCACATCCACGTCGCAACGCCAAGGAATGATCGATCACGTGAAGCAATTTGGCACCGGTCCCTTGGACCCATCTTTTTCTACAAATCGCCGCGTCAAACTCCTCACATCGATCAGAGAAATCCGTCTGAGAGCTTCTGTTGAGATTTCTCCACCATTTTGTATCCTCCATGCGTCGATTGGAGTCATGAATTACGGCCGTCGTGCCTGATGATGAGGTCACAAATCAACAGACTGTACACTTGAACTCGCATACCTTCTGCATATACATGATCGCTTTTATTACTCCCGAGGCTTGCGAACCTGCTCTTATCAAATGCGGTTGCAGTAGATCTCAAGATTCTACTCGCCGACGACATGGCCGCGTCACTCTCCGACACTCAGGCAGAGCTCATCAGGTACGATTTTAGCACCAGTTCGACCGGCTACCTGCTCGCAGGCTACGAAGCTAACACCTGACTGCCAGCTCGCTATCACCTGATGACATACCGATCAAGCTACGTTGCGCGATATGTAGCAAGCTGGCCGTCGACGCGTTTCGTCTTCCGTGTTGCGAGCAGGCTATTTGCCAAGCGTGTAGGTCATCAGCAGCCAAGTTTGCACAGAGTGCCATCGCAAGTCTCCTGACAGCCTCACCCAGGTCAAACAAATTTGCCATCCTCCTGTCCTGTTTGTGAGCACTCGCCTCTGTCGGCTGAAGACTGCAATCCCAATAAGTCTCTGCGGACTACCATCAGGGTTTTTCTTCGCACTGCAGAGAAGAAGAGAGAGTCCAGCAAGGCGAAAGTGCCTACCGATGCTGGCTCTGTCGCAGTCGTCAAACCGGCGGAAGCGCAAAGCGATCTCGTTTCTACCAAAGTACCGGACAAGCCGGACCTGAATGGGGACGCGCGCCGGTCTACGGAAGCGTTGAAGTCTGAGGTCGATCTGCCGCGTGATGCTACCGAGGTATGTGCCAACAGCATTACCACAATAATTCTCGAGCTTACAAGCTGGTCTGCAGGCGGACGTCAGGAACGACACGAACGATTCTCGACAGCAAAGCGAGCAGAGCTTAGCAGAGGGTCGCCTTCTGGACAAGCCAGAAGACGATTACAACGAGCAACACGACAAAACTGGCGCCAAAGCCCAAGATGGTGTTGAGGTTGAGGACGAGGGAGAGGACGAAGGAGAGGACGAAGGGGAGGGCGAAGGCGACCAAGACGGTAATTACTACGGAAACTACGAACAACAGTCTATGAACGGTGGTTTCTCCACCAACGGCATGTTTCCTGGCCCTGGTGATTTTAATCAGGCACAGATGATGTTGGCGATGCAGAATGGGATGGGGCCAAATAGTTTTGGTTCCTTTCCCATGATGGGTACGTATTCTCCCGCATGGTGCTCCTGCTCTGCGTGCAAATCAGCGGTAGCGTGCTGATTATTGGAACAACAGGCATGCCAGGAATGAGTATGGACCCTATGGCGATGCAGAGCATGTACATGAACGGTGGCTTTCAAGGCATGGGCATGAACGGCATGGGGGGCGGCTTCGGAGGAGGTTATGGACATGGCTCCCATGAGAATAACTGGAACGTTTCACAGTCGTGGAGTTACGACCAGAATAATTACAATCAAAATGGCACCGGCATGGGCCCTGGTGATTTTGGGAATTTTAATTCAGGACTCCAAGCAGGCTACAATCAAGGTAATTTTGGCCAGTTCAATGACTATCGCCGGAACAACTACGGCCGTGGTCGCGGGCGTGGTCGTGGATTCTACGGCGGCTACGGCCGCGGGGGCTACCAGTACAACGGGGTTGGCAACTACCAAGGGCAAGACCAAGGTCAGGGGCAGTATTCCCAATCTCAGCAGGGCAGCCTGATACCTCCCGGACAGCAACACGTTGCTAACGGCGATCACGGCGGCGATATTGGCGGTGCGGCAGGCGAAGGCGAGACACATCGAGCGGATAATCATGAGGACAACCACAAGGATAACCGAAGCAGTACAGATGGCCCAAGTGCCGTACATGATCAGCATGAGGAGGTACCGTCAGGTGAGCCTTTAGGTAAACCCAGTGGATCGGAAACCATTCAGCCCGTTTCTTCAACGCCTGATGTACCTTTGAACGCCCCGACCGGGCCGAAAGCCATGAGGCAAGGGCTGCCGAATACCAGCCTGCATACCCTGCGAGCCCGTGGCTATCCAGTTGGCAACGAAGCTCATCAACGAAGAACGTCGTCCGTGTCAATGCCACCCGCAGGCCCAGCGGCCGGTACAGAGTCTCGGGCCGACAGGTCTGACCGTGAACATGATCCGAGCAATGCCCAGGACAGTGCAGATCCAGTTAGAGTTGTTGACACGCCAGATAAGGAAAACATGCCCGATCAATCCCGAGTCCGCTCTCGCTCAGCGTCAAGATCGAGGGGCAGCAGCAGGGGTCGCAACAGAAGCCGCAGCGGGAGCAGAAGTAGAACTAGAAGCCTCAGCCGTTCGTACAAGACGTCACAGCGTCGCAAACGGCAGCGTTCCGAATCCCTGGTCGATGACGAACACGACGAGTCTCATCATCGGACAAAGTATCGCAGCAGCAGCAAGAGGCATCTTGGGGACGACGAGGAAAAGACAAAGTCCTCAGAGAGCAAGCATACCGATCGTTCACGTTCAAACTCTCCGGTACAGGCCAAGAGACACAGTCACCGTAGTCGCCGGGATAGAGACCATGAGAGCCGCAGAGATCGAGAGAAGGATGGCCATGCCGAAGACGGTAGGAGTAAGTCCCATGGGCACAGGTCTCATCGAGAAAGGGACCACGACAGGTCTCACCGCCGCGACAGGGACCGCGAACGAGCGCGAAATCGGGAAAGGAGAGACCGCAAGGAAAGGCGCAGAGACCGCGACAAGGATCGTGACAGGGACAGAGACCAAGAAAGAGAGAAGGGGAACGGGAGCGCGAGCAGACAAGACTCGGCGGACGGCCATGGTCCGCCCGCAGATGCCCCCACGGGTCCTCGAGAATCCAGCTCGCAAAATCGCGGCCATCGCCGCCATCATCGGGACAAGCCCGGCGGGGGGGACAGAGACAGACAGGTATCGCACGGAAGCAGCGGCAGCAAGCCGGGCACCCCGACTGATCCCCATACCATGGAGCGAGAAGCCCGCAACCGCGAGCGCCTGCTGAAGGAAGCGCAGAGGATGGCGGGGCTGGCCTCGGTGGCAGGGTCCAAACGAGGCCGGGACGAAGCTGGGGACGACAACAACAACAACAACAACGGCGGCAGTCGCAAGGACCGCCGCACGAGCCGACGCGGTGAGGCTCGCGAGCACGGCGACGAGGAGGAACGCATGAGGAGATTGGAGGCCGAGCGCGAGGGTGGCCGCTGGGGCTGAGGCGGGAACGCACACCCGTGCCCGGGGATTGGCAGGAAGGACTCGTCGGGAAGTTTGGAAAGAAGGCAGGTGGTGGCGGCGGTGGTGGTTTGGCGAACCAGGCTCGACTGACTGACTACTTACCTACCTAAATACCCTTGGCGGAAAAGGGCGTGTTGAATTCAACTATTGTACAGATTTTGCCTCACATCTGCTCTTGCCTGAGGAGGCGCATATTGCCCGAGTTGTGTGTATAGAGAGGGGAAGGGGGGGAAGAAGAGCTTCACTTGGTAAAAGGCCAAGCGGGTGCAAGTCAGTCGACTGGCGCTGGGAGAGGTGTGTGTGTGCTTGACGGACAGGCGACAGCCACGCCGCTTACCGGAGCGCATCTCATAATAATCTACTCTAAGTAGCCAGCATTCACATGTCTTGTAGGTGAAAAGAGACGCACGCACGCACGCGAAAACCCAAGCAAAATGATTGGATTGAGGCAACTGCTGCTTTGTTGACCACGCCACATATTCTTGGTTGAATATCCATCCCCCCCCCCCCCCCCCCCCCCCCCCCCACCACCTCGCAAACAGGCATCGCATACCAGCACAGAGGCGTCACGTCAATCCGCAGCACGGAAACTGTCGAGTCAGTCCGTGGCATACTGTTCATGTCATTCCCGAGCAGCCACGCAACGCCAGCTTGGCCGACACAAGAACCACAATAAAAAGGGCACACAACTCTGTCCAGCAACACTGCACGTCAGAGGATAGTGAACAGCATGACCAGCAGGTGGTGTGCGCTGCGAGGAAAAGATATGGAAAAGGCGGGAAAGAGAAACCGTAGTGTATTTGCGGGAAGAGGATAGATAAGAAAGAGAAGAGAAAAGAAAAGAAGACCTTTGCCCTGTCCCATATGGTGCCACCAAAAAAAGAGAATAAAGTCCAATAAAAATACAAAATGTTGCCCTGTTCCCTTTCTACGATCGGCCCACCCGTTTTCTCTCATGAATCGTTATTCGTCGTCAATACACTTGCGCCAAGTGCGTGGTCTGTGATATCATCTTCCATCTCCATGAGTCCCGTCAGACGCCGTGCGTCATGTTGTCTTCCGACCACCACGACGTCAACGGCTGTCGAGTTCTACTCCACGGTCCTTCCTTCCAACACGTCGCGCCACTAGGACCACAACATCAAACATGCCTGTCTCTACTCAGCCGCTAAGGGACTAGGACCAGCATAATGAGTCCGGCTTATGTAAACACCCTGGCCGCTAAGACCGCAGCCGTTTGAAAAAAAAAGTTTGTCTCATGTAAACAGCCTTCAACTCCAATTAAGAACACTCATGAAGTCTGTCTCTGGCCCGTGTACACGGTCGCCACAATGTCTTGCCACATGGCGGGCGTGACAAAGCCTTGCCCCACAGACGGGTTCTGCTGCTGCTGCTGCTGCTGCTGCTGCTGCTGCTGATGTTGCTGGCTTTGCTGTCGGTGCTGTTGTTGCTGTTGGTAATGGTGTGAGTGTTGTGGGTGTTGTTGATGATGATGTTGCTGCTGCTGCTGCTGCTGCTGCTGCCTGTGTGCTTGCTGATATTGCCAGTACGGCGTATACTCGTGCTTCGGCGGCAAAGGAGGCGGTGTGATCTGTATTTGAGGTTCTGGGGAGACGGTGCTCATATCGAACAGATGCCCCTGCTCGGACGACGCCATGACAGGTGTCTGCGGTGGAACGAAGAAGGTGTTCCACGTCTCAAAAATTGGCGTCGGATTCCAGGGTTGCGGGCTTGGCGGAGGCATCGCGTGCGCAGCCATATTCCCGGAAAATCCCGTGATGCCCGGTGGCTGCTGCGGCGTCGAAGGTTGCAGATAGGCGCCGCTGTGGTCCACCGACATCTGGCCGCTGTGCAAGGTGTAGTTGGAGTCGGGCTGTATGGACGGCAAGTTCTGCGGCGGAGGCGGCAACGGCGATAAATCCGACGGCGGCGGACCGCGAACGTGCGGAAAGGAAGGGGACAGCCGGAAGGGCTTGGACAGGTCCTCGGAAAACGCCTCTCTGAAAGAGTCAATCTGCCTCTTGAGATCCGGCATGGACCAAGCCTGGATCACCTTCTCCAGCAGTCGCATGTGGCGCTCAAAGTACTCCCGCGCGCCATAGTTGAGTTCCGGGTCAGGCGACACGATCGCTATCAGGTGAATGACGATGCACGAAAGCCCTGCATACACGGCGAAACTGTACCCGCGCTGCATGCTCTGGAGGCCCAGGAGGCCGAATTGCTCCAGAGTCGCTTCCTGGAGCCTGCACAGACACTTGGCCGCCTCGTAGGTGACCGTCATGTGGTGTTTCCACGACGGCCTGTGCGTTGCCGCGTCGATGTAGCCCAGAGCACCTCGATGGAACAAGATGACCGACAGGTAGTAGTACGACAGGACGTTGCCGACAAAAGGGTTCCGCAGTATGGGCAGCGACTTCGGATCAGCAGGGAAGGAAACGGACATTTCGGGCGGGAGCTCCGCCAAGTATGCCTGCATGGTCAATTCGACGGCCAGGTACTCCGGCCGAGTCCCCCAGTCCTTGTCACGCTTAAAGGTCTGGTAGAGACCATGGAGCCGTCGAACGTTGGAGACTATACGAACGAGATAGGTAAAGTCTCGGGATATCTGGGGGTCGCCGGGTTGAGGCTTCTCGACGTCAACCGTCTCGACCTTGACCGAGAGATCGTGACGGCTTTGTGGAGAACCAACCATGGTCTCGCAGACAAAGACCGTCTGCCAGATGCGCGTGCGAAGCCGGCACTCGACGGGATCCGACAGGCAAACGTCGCCTGACTTGTGCGTCTCATAGTGCTCGTCCAAGCCGAGATCCTTGCCCAGGCGCACACACTGCACAACCAGCATCCACGAGCGGTAGAAATAGCCACGGTTCGGGGCCAGCTCGCGTGCTTTGAGAAGTATCAACAGGGCCTGAAGGGTGCTCAGCCGCGGCGTGTCCATGAATTCGTCGGCGTGATTGGACGCCATGATGAGCCACTGCTTGCTGACCCTCCGGGGCTCTCCCGCCACCTGACTCCCCATGGCGAACACAACCTCGAGCAGCAGCGGGGAAATGGAGTCCGGCTTGGTCCGCCACTGGCAGAGGAAGTCCATTTCGTCCAGGACTGGGACATAGGGATGAACGTGCCGGAAGAAGAGCTCAAAGTAGCGCTCTGCCCCTTCGGATGATGGCATGAGCGACGACGGGATTCGACTCCGATAGCCCGACGCCTTTGCCACGGGAAGGAGGGTGCCGTAGAAGCCTCCACCGACGTCGTCATTGTCGCCGTCGTCGTCGTCGTCTTCTTCTTCTTCTTGCATCATGTCAACATGTTGACCCCATGGCTCCCTACGACGCAGATACGGCGCGGCACCACTCTCGTCCACCTTGAGCTCGCCCAAGAGATCAGAAAGCTGCTGCTGATCGGTTGAGAAGGTTTCGGAGGATGATTCCCGCTCTGACGGCGCGAGAGTTCTCGACGACGACGATGTGGCGAGACCACCGTCGAAGCTGAACTGCGGCACAGCAATGCTGCTGCTGACGACGGCTGCGGTAGGAATGGCGTTGGTCGTGGCCTTGTCCTGCCCGCCGCCCGAACCGCTCCTGCGCTTCTTGGATTTGGCATCCTGGTTGCATCTGCGCCGTGACGGGGCCGACGGCGAGGCGGACGCGTTCTTTGGCACCTTGTCCCGGTAGCCCTCACAGGACCTGCCCGTCGACAAGCAACGGTTGCACTGAGGCTTTCCCTCATCACACTTCACTCGTCGGGTCCTTTTGTTTCGGGAGGGAGAAAGAAAGTCAGCTAGCGCCCAAGGGAAAAAGGAAACGAACGAGGACAGCCGGCCTGGGCGTAAACGAACGAACCTGCAAGTGAGACAGCCCGTCCGCACCTTGGGGGCCCACTTCTTAACTCTCTGTCCCGTCGCTGTCGACGGTGGTGGTGCTGGTGGTGGTGCTTGCGTTGGCGCGGGCGCCGCTGCTGGTGTGTCGAGGGTGCCGGATCGCGTGGTGGCCGTGGAGGCGCTCGTGCTGGGTCTGCTGCTGCGGGACTTTTGGACGTGAAGACTGTCGTCCATGTTTGGATGGATGGGAGGGAGGAAGGAGAGACGGAGGGGAAGGGACTGGTGGAGGGGGATGGGATGGGATGGGATGAGATGGACGGGATCTGGATCTGGATCTGGATCTGGATCTGGAGCTGGGGCTGGATGGCACGAATGCAGACGCGGCTATCAGACGAGGGAGGGATGGCCGAGTCGAGTGGCGGTCATGATGAAGCTCCGAGAGAAGACTCCAGACAGCTCGGCGGGCTTTACCTACCGGGACAGACGGCCGTCTCGTTTGGGCTTGGACTCATGCATCTCGTCCGCCCTCTGGTCTGGTCAGCGAGTGAGTTTTCGACAAGAAGGAAGGGCTCCTCTCCCCGCCGCCACCTGTGCGAGGCACGGTGGGGTGCACATTATAACGTTGTTCCGTCTGCTTGCCCATCGCCGCCGACCTATCATTGTCGTCGCTCGCGCTGCTTGGTGCGACCCGGCCTGCGTCTGGCATATCACGCACACTTAAGTTTATGCACGCGCGCTGCCGGAATCACACGACTGCTTCATGCGACATGTGCGCGCTGGGCCATTTTATCCGCCTCATCTGCGTCTCGCCATCTCTTCGCCTTGTCTATGTCACCCAAGTAAGTACTATCCTGACGTTGGTTGGTCTCCCTGTTGGTCTCCCTCCCTCCCTCCCTCGACCCCTCTCTCTCTCCCTCTCTCTCTCTCTCTTTCTCACTCGCCCTTCTTCTTCTTGTTCTTCTTCTCCTTCTTCTGCATCAACAACAAGCCAACGTGCTTCGGAGTTTGGTGGTCCCCACAGTTTTGTCCCGCTTCAATCTCCAATCTCCTCCTGTCTTTGCCACGCCCCTCTGTGTACCTCCGACGTCTCCTTCCCAAGTGCCCTTTTTTCTTTCCTCGTCTCACCGCGACGCGATGCGGGAGACGACGTCCGTGTCGTGTCATGTCCCCAAGCTCTTTTTCTAGCCCATCAAATGTCATCACTTTGTCCTCCCAATCATTTCATATCGCCCTATATCAACGCCGCTTTGGATGCTTCAATGCAAGAGAGAAATCAAAAAATGCCGCAATCACCACCGCATCACATGGAAAATCAAGTATATTCCCAGCTTCTCCTCGGTTTCTCCAAGTCCGATGCTGTAGAGTCTAGTAGATGCCTTGGGTCCGATATTGAAAAGTATCGTATCTGCCAATAAGTCAGCACGTTGAGCATGAAATCGTAAAGGGCCGGTCGACGAACAAGCGAGTGTAGTAGCTCCCAAACGATTTGGCAATCAGGTCAGTCTCCACGAACTGCTCTGCCTCGTCTGCGCTCAGGTGCAGCTGGAACCGCTGCCGGAGCGTGCTCGTTGCCTGGGCTATGCCCACAGCGAAGCAAGGCATTTTGGATTCCCGACCCATCATGGCGACAAGATCGATAATGTTATCGGCGGAGCGTCGAAGGGCTGTACACGCGTCAGAAGATCCGAGTTTGATTCGCAAGAGAATAACAAGGACATCACTTGTCCACTCACCCTGAAAGGCCTGCTTGCACAGTAGCTTGAAATCCTCATAGTCTGGCGATCCCAGTCCGCCCAATACCTGGACATACTCATGAGTGAGCTTGAATGGGGCGGCCTCGAACCCGACGGATCCTGGGGAATTGGACAGCATGAAACCAAAGTCGATGTGAATGATATGCCCCTCGCTGTCGATGAGAACATTGCCGTTATGTCGATCTTTGAGCTGCAACACATACGATATCATGCTGTATGCCGCCAAGGAACGCTTAAAGGCATCCACGCCGGCTTTGTACGGCTCGCTGTCGACCTGCCCAAAGGCTTTAACAAAGTGGTCCTTCAACGTGGCGATGCGCTGCCTCGGGTTCTGCCCCGATTCTATCGAGGCAAGTGTGAGACTGCGTTTCAGTGAATGGAGCGACACACCATTCGTGATTGTCTCGATTAATCCAGAGGATTCTCCCGTGACCAAGATGCGCATCCTCTTCACCCACACGTCCACGCCAGCATCCAGCCAAATTTTGTGACAGACGTCAATCAACTGGCAGGCGAAAGCCTCCTGCCTCAGATCGGCCCCCGTCTTGACAATGACGCTGACTAGATCCCAGTTTTTCATCCAACCATACGGCGATGACTTGCGTATGCGCCCCTTCTTGGCCTCCCACGCCTCGCCAAACACAGCCGCACTCGGGTCGTCTCGGTCACTTCGGCGCTGCACACCCCCGGTCTTGATGTCGTTCTCCATGCGCTCTCGGCCCGCGCTTGCGTTGATGGCTGGATCAATCGGCGTGTCCTCGTCGAGATCCGGATTGTTCCCTGGCGGCGCGCCGGCGTCCGTCTTTGCCATGATGCTGTCAAAGGTCGGTCCTTGCTCATCCATGTCAAAGCTCTTCTCTTCGAGACTCTGCATGCTGGCAATGATCCTGGCACGAATGGCAGCAACTTCCTGTTTGGGACGTTTGCCGCCCGTCGCGTCCAGTTGCGCAAGCATTTGCGACGCCGTGCGCATGTGAGTCGCGAGGGCTGAGAAATCGGGCTGGTCCGCCGCTCCATTACGAGGTAGTGTAACCGTCATCTTGCGCCTGAAACCAGGACTACTCGAGCGTGATGTCGACTGCCCGGAGGTGCGCGGCGTGATGGCATCCAAGGTTATCGATGAGACTGTAGCTCCGCTGGACAAACGCTGCGACCCGTGGGATTGCTGGTACCTTGTTGAGGGTCTCAGCGATATCTCGTCATCTGCAAGCAGCAAGGGGGAGCTTCCAAGATCTCCAGACATTGGTTCAAAAACGCTGTCAATTGCAGGTTCCGAAGATCGCGTGATCGGCGTCAGGCTGGGCGTCTCGGACGATAAATCAAAAAGTCTGCGAGGCCTGCCGGACGAGTCTAGCAGATTGATCAAAAGTCGTTGATTGTCCGCTGTCTCGGGGTCGAAGTTGAAGTCCTCCCTAAGGACCTCGACCATCATCAAGTACGGCACCTTTTCGGCACTATTCAGTACTGTAGCCTCGGCAGGGTTCAAGCGAACGATTCTGTGGTGACGACTCTTTCCAGGCGAGCCATTTGCCAGTGTTGGGGGACAAATCACAGGGATGTCTATCTCGGCGGGCAGGTCACGCGCAATGAGAGCCAGTTCTGCCCTCAGAGCGCTCATTCGTGCTTGTTTAGGGACGATGACTAGACGATTGGAAATGCCCTCGAGGGCTGTCAGAAATTGTGTTTGAGACCGAAAGTAATGCTGACGCAGCAATTTCGTCTTCTGATGCGTAGACAAGTCGGCCGGATCTAAAGCAATCTTATTGTTATGCGAGTGTCGTCGATGTAAACCATTCTCGTTCGGCCGAAGTGCCAGGCCAGCCGACGCCGGTGGGGAGGGCCGGCTTGCAGGATTCGGTGAGGGCAAAGGCAGCGATGCCGAGCTGACACGAGCTTCGATGGACCTCAGCTCCAACGCCGACGGCCGTTTGTGTTCGGCTGGTCCGTCCTGTCTCTGGTGTGGCGCCGAAGTGATTAGATGAGGGACGCTTCTGTTGGACGGGCGGCCATCGCCGGCGCCGTCAACCGTAGGTAATTGGATTCTTGTTTCCTTGCCGCGCCTCGATTTCGAGCTGACTCCAGTGACAGTCTGTGCTCTCGTCGGCGTCTTGGGCATCTCATCCGCACCCAGTGTCACTTCATTCGCAGGCTGGGGCTTTCGAGCTTGTGCGACGGCCAGAGGGCCAGCCCAAGTCGGAAACATGGGCAGTGCCACGCTGGCGAGGACGAAGCTGGAAAGAACGGTGACTGGCAGCACATTCTCCTTGATCTTTTCATTGCGTGCTCTGTCCGCAAGCCCAAATACAATGTGCTGGACCTTGTTGTATACCCTCCGACAGGTCTGGAATGCACCGCCGTGTGGGTTCGCGGATAAATCGTGCAAGTAAGTCTGAAATAGCCAGAATGTCTACCAGGCGGCCATGTACACCGTTAGTCTGTGTGGCTCTCGTGAGCTCCGTTCAGTGTACTGCATGGATGAACGTACCAACAAGGCAGCTGTCACTGATTCTTCGCAGAGGTCCAGCAGAAACTCCTCCAACGCCATGGACTCATTATCCACGCTTATTATAAGATGACATAGCTGCGGCAGGAAAAACTCGATATCCTCGTAGGGGAACTGCCGCAGCTTTTGGCAGAGCACGTAGTGGATGCCAACATGATCGGCATATCGCCTACAGGAAAATAATTAGATCCAGCCACCACTCGCTCTATTCCGTCGTCCCATCTCGCAGATACACTCACGTCAGGTACGAGACGGGCAGGAAAGGATCGGAGTTGAAAACGTCAGATTCGATGAACCTTTGCAGCAAGTCCCACGACATTTGTGACGAATCCCGGGAGGCGAAAAGGGCAACAAGCCAGGAGAAGTGGAAGGTGAGCGAATTGACTGGACAGCCGCATCTAGCTTGAGCTGGTGAAGCGGGCGAAGGATCGGCGGCTCATCCGCATGGCTGGGGGAGCAGAGCGATGTCAATCGGTCGACAGTCGAGATTCTTGCGCTCCTGGAGCAGGTGCTGAGGTAGGCCGCCTTGGAAATGTTCTTTGGGTGTCATGTGCTGCTCGGCAGAACGGTGCAGAGGTGTCAGACCCGGGGGGATCCAAAGTTACAGGCCGATGACTTGTGGTGACGGGACGGAGTCGCGGATTGGAGGGTTGGAGGAGATGCGGAATGCGCATGGGGGGGTGTGTGTGGACAGTTGGTAGCGTGCTGGCAGTGGGTACCAGTAGTCAGGGAACAGGGACCAGACGTCCGCGACCGACACGGAGCGCAAGAAAAATACGGGACTTGTTATGCCTGACCGAGCAGTGGACGTGTGCACTGTACTGTACTGGAGGCAGCCATTTCATGGGGGGGGCGGTCTTCTGGGGGGCAGAGACGCGGTGCGGGGCCCTTCGTGTGGGGGCACAACTTGGGCGAAATGTGGACGCGCACGAGGAAGATGATTAGTTGTCCTTGTCAGCACCTGCCAAATGCGCTGCATCTTCATCTGCCTGCCTGGCCGAAATGGATCATAGCATGGTGTTGCTAGTTTCGGAAGAAGTGATGTGTCGGTCAAGAAGTCCACCCAACTGCGCCTAGCGAAGCATGCATAGTTGAGAGGCCAGACTATTCGTCCAATATTTTCCATAGTAGTTATGGGCCAACGAGATGTGCAGCCACCCGGGTGTTTCCTGGTGTTCACACTTGGTCCCCTCGATACGCCCATCTGATTCTTTCAGGACAAGCTGCAGGCATCCAAATGTTGTCTTGATCCTTGAGGTATATGGAAAGACACCGTCAAGACGGCTATGACTTCTGCCGCCCAAATTTTGAGATTCATGGCAAGATGCGACGTCGAGGGGCATGGCCTGTACGTTCTGCGAAAGTCAATGTGTGGATGTGGAAGTTGTTGATCCGAGCTACAGCTCCCTCCGTTCATGAAAGTCTAGTTCAGAAGTCGTTCACTATTCATCTGATATGATAGGACGCGACTCAGAAATACTCGAGCCTGTGAATTAGTTTGGCCAGTCTCTATTTGAGCTGGACAATTCTAATCGTCGGGCGTCAAGAGTGTAGGGTAGCCGAGTCAGTGAGTCATCGAAAGCCTCCACCTGGCAGAATTCCTGCAACAGGGGAGGGAGGGGGAAAACTAGAACAAAATAATGGCCTTTCTAACCTCATCTGGGTTCGCCTTCATAGGCCGGTCATAGCCAACAAGTCTCCAGACCGCGGCTGATAGCGTTTTGGAAGATCGGTGAAACAACAATAGTACGAGTAGAATTATGTACCAAGTCAGGTATTCACTTTGCAATGCCGAAATATCACCTCTAACGCTCGCCGCATGATGCTGCCCCGTGCAAGAAGGATGCCGCACTAAATGTCCTCAACGCCAAAAAAAAATCCATATGCTATCCGAACCAAACGCCGTCCGACCAGTCGTATTTATATGCAAATGCTAACATATCGCCAAACTGGTTGTTTGCCTTCTAAGACGAGAAGCAGGTCGGCAAGGCCCGTGCCGCGCGCACTTTTCGCCTACGCCTTATGCTTTCCTCTTCCGACTGCCTCTGCCCTTTTTCCTTGGCTCGGAATCTTCGTCACTGTCACTTTCGGGCTTGACCTTGGATTTGCTTCCTTCCTTCTCGTTCTCGACGCGACTAACGATGTCTCGCAAGAAGTCCCATTGATCATCTGACTCGACGACGTGCTTGAGCATCGGTGCCGTGACTCTTTTTGAGCCTCTCTCCCTGGCCACCTCGGCGCCCTTGGAAACTAGTTGGATCATGAAAAGCTCGAGAGCCTTGCCGACCGCAATCGGTGTCTGCTGAGCCACCTTGCCGACTTCTTCGTCCGCCTGCATGATCCTTTTTATCCTCGCCGTGGGAAACTTTGTTCTGACTGGGGAAGGATCGATGGCCGGGGCTGGCGGCGAGGCGGCCGCAGCTCTCCTTGGCGGCATATCCGACGAGGATTGTCCGGTCAAGGGCTCGATGTGCTCTATCGAATTGAATTGCGCGGATGATGGTTGGCCTTGTCTCAGATGTATCTGATCGAAAGCTGTGCCGTATGAACTTTGCCCCGCCAACGGAAACGGGTGAAAACTTTGATTTGATGGCGGAAAGTTTTGGTGCAAGGGAGGGGCGTAGGTTGGGTACTCGTGCTTGATAGCGTGGTGGTGTTCTTGCGGCACAAACGCTGATGGCTGAGGTGGAGCGTAGGAAGAGGTGTAAGAATAGGCGGGAGGAAGCAATTTATATTGGCCCGAAGCTTGGCTCGCGTTATGGAGTTGCGATGTAGGCTGGGTGGGGTCGCCAGAATAAAAGGAAGAAAGGTCTGGGGACTTGGGCGCGTAGCTTGACGTGGATTCGTCCCCTGACATGGCGACTCGGTGGGGCCGCCGTTTCTGAACCGAGTTCGAGGCCGATGTCCAACGGTAGCGATGCAATGCAGGGAATAACAGACCGGAGGCCGTGTGGATATCTGCGGCCAGGCGTAAGTGAGTGGGAAGGCAGGCAACAGCTCAAATGAGCTTCACGACAATGAGTCCGTTATCTCGGTTGCGCGTATTTGGCTGCAACAAATCGTTTCCGAACTGGGACAAGGGAGCCCGCCCTCGAAGTCCGTGTTCGATGCGAGAAACGTGCGGTGGTGGAAAGCGCCGACGGTTGAAATGAGCCAAGTCGGGGACAAGGACGCTGGACACACTTGAGCCAGGTTCCGGCGCATGCAAACGCCGTCTGAGTATTATATGGCGCTTGGCTTTGCGTCTCGCTCTCTTACCTTTCCTAGTAGTGCGGAACAGACAGGATCAGCCAGTTCGCCTTGGCCGTCTGTTTGTAAAGAAGGCCGCCTCAAAATCAGGACAAAAGTGTCCTAAAAATCTTGCGTAAAGAGTCTGAGAGTCAGAGCAGCACTGCGCGCTGTTGGATTGTTTCGCGGTGACCGAGAACAACTGCGTCAACGTACAACAGCGGCGTTATTTGACGACAAACGTAGATCCTCATTCAGTAATGAGCAATTATTGCCGGGGTGACCCTCCCTATCCGATGATGCTAATCATGGAGAGTGCAAAGTTTCAAAACATGTGAGACGTGGCAGTCACGGGAGATGCTCCCTCGCCAGATGCCGAAACAGATCAAAATAAAAGACTCAGTAGTTGTACCAGGTCGGAATTTCGCGTAAATCTCAAGTTTCCCGAGATCTTGCGAGTAAAAACACGGTTGTCCAATTCTCAGGTCGCGTGTTCCCGGCTGATATGTTTGGTGATCTTTGCGGACGTCTTGAGACTTTGGACGATTTGAGGGGTGGGCTGTGACTTCTGCTATAGGACGAGAGCAGGGAGCAAAGGTGGATCGTAGTTCAGGAAAGCAGCCAAATGAGCACGACACGGCGGCTTCTTGCAGTGATGGAAGATGCCGACGGCCCAAAAATGGACGAGCGAATATGGAATGAAGGTATGTATATATGTATGAGCCGCACTATGTAGTGTGCTGATGGTGTATAGACCAAGAGGTCCAGTAATGGCGGGAGTACTTCACTGGCTTGTTCCGTTCACCAGTCCAGATCGGGACGTATCTGTGACAGGTAAGGCGCGCGACGAATCGGATCGGTTACGCCTCGCCTCACCCAGCCAGACTCGGCGTGAACGTTTCGAGAAGGATGACGGGCGGTGGAGGCGGCCTGGCGCGTGAGAGCCGAAAAATATATGTCTTGTACTCCGAAAAGTGCTTGGAACAGGGCGCCGGGGCCTGGCCTCTAGGTTACTGCCGTGCTGACCTTATACCATGATGGACCGGAACGCGCAGGCTGAGGGAACGTTGGCCGTTTATATGCCTACCGGAAGGGGCGACGAGGGGGGAGGGGTGGATATTTGAGGCTCCGGCGTTGTTGGCCGCTGCAGCGGGGCGTTCTACCGTTGAATCGACCAGCTCTGACCAGTCCTGTGCAAAATGCCAACGCCAGTGCTGCCAACGCCTGGGAGTGCCAGTGACAGGCCAGGACAGGCCGGGCTAGGCGCCCCGTTTGGCATTGCGCGCCAGTGGTGCCTCCGTACGACTGTCCGGTGAGTGCTTTGGAACTCTGTGTGACTCCCCCTGCGCGACCTTTCTGCAGCCACCGACCAAGCCGGGCCTGCGTTAGTCGTCACGCGTGCCTCTTGGACTCCGCAGCCGGTGTGCACACAGAAGCTAACCGTAGGGGTGGGGGGAGTGCTCGGCCGACCGAGGAGAAGAGGGGGGTGCCTGAATGTTAGATGCCCCCATCTTTGGCCTGAATTACACCCCCTCCCCACACCTCCCCCCTCTCCACCCCTCTCTGGTTATGTAGGTTGTCCAAACACTCAGCTTTGTAGGCCCACTCATCCACGAGGTTTTGCACACATTATGCTGGTCCAAAGTGTCGAAAGGCTCGCTGAATGGGAGCAGGTCGAGGGCAAGTTCCCTCTTTCACCATTCTCCTAGCTTAATACCGTTCCTAACGATGGACATGGAGCGCTTCCCTCAACATCGACAACTTCGAGCTGCTCGAAGCCAGATTGATCCGCCGTACAGAACGCGTGTGCATCAGCCGGCAGCATGTGGCTGGTACCACGGCCTCGCCTCTCTTTGCTTTCACGACCGTGGTGCCCTCGATTGCCTCTGTCCGCACGTGGACATCAGGTCTACCGATCGAAGGTAAGGACACCCGCACCAAGAACCCCATCGGACATCATTTTCATGATGTTTGATCCGAACCCCTGTTCTACGTGATGATGAAAAGTATGAGCTTTAATCAAGAGACGTTTTGAGCGAGTCGAAGCCGAGTCCGTCATTATGGCGATCGCTAGGGTTTCTGGCCTGCATTGATCCAAAACTTGTCCATGATTCATTTGTTTACTTGATCTAATCTGAAGTTCCTCTACGAATCTACCCTTTCTTTTGCGTCCACGTCGTTACCGAGTTTCGTCCTAATTTGTCGCACAATAGCTTCGAGGCCTTGCAATCGGCGATCCCTCGCCCCGGACAGCATGAGCGACGCGACTGGCCATGCGTGGATGCCGCCCTTGAACTCCATCCCATCCACTTGGACCTTGTGCCGTCGCTGGCAGCGAATGAAAGCTTCGGCGTCGGGTGCTAGGGTCTCCTCCTCGCCATACACCACAAAGTATCCTCGTTGAGGACTGACTGCCCTCCAGAGTTCGTCGTCCCGACAAAGACCTGGCGAAGCTGCCGCGTCTTGTATCCTGGGACCTGCATAAGCCTTTGCATATTCCCATAATTGTTCGCGTGCTAAGTAATCCACTCGGGAAGGATAATGAATGTTGGAAATAAGCGTGGCCCATGGCGAGATAAGAACGGCGAACCTCGGCACCGCCAGTATGGTTGCGCCGTTACGCTCATGACTACCAGTCCTCTTCCCAAGTTCGAGGAGCAGGCTCAGGCATAGCGTTGCTCCCGCTGAGTCTCCTGCGACGCACAGCTTGGAAGGATCCTTGACCTTTTCCAAGACATGCTTATATCCCAAGACCACTTGATTTATCTGAGTCGGATGCACCTCGTCAGGAACCAATGAGTACTCGGCCGCGAAGATGGCCGGATTTTGATAACCAGTTTTCAGCAACAAATGTTGCATGGCCAGAAGAAACTCGAGGTAAAAATAACAAGAGCCCAAGGCAAAGCCGCCCCCTGTTCCTACAAGTTAGCCTTTGACCAGGCTACATTCACATGGGGAACGCTCGACTCGCCATGGATATAGTATACAACCGCATCTGGTTCCTGGTCAGGATTATGTCTGATCCAGAGGCCAGTGACAGATTGACTTCCCTAGATCGGCCACGTTAGCCGGACGGCACTCCGCCAGCATTGGGGAGAGAATTGCCAACTTCTTTGATGACTGTCTCTTCCAGTTGTGAGGAAAAGGAAAAATAGCCATGACGAAACATTCTCCATCGCAAAAAAGGCCAGGCGAATTGCTTAGACAAAAAAACTCGGAGAGTCTGCGTCGGGAACCTGACAAAACCATGGCGCACTATTCGGACCACAATGTCCTCGAAAAGGCTGCAGTCCTGCGTAAACCATGGCCGCGACGATTTTGCGGCAGTGTAGCGTCCGATGAGGTGTAGGGGGAGAATATAGACTGTTTGCAACGTTGATCTGTTGTTAGCGAGCAACACCCAAGTCTACAGGGTGCACGACGCATCACATCAGTCGACACCACGGGCGAGACTTACCAAAGAGTGGAATGCAGGCGAATGCGAGATTGAGGGTAGGGATTAAGCCCGCAGTCAAGAACAGCTGTGGTGCGATTATGATGACTGCGACCAAGCAGTCGAGCAAAGAAACGGGCCCGAGGATCATGATTGGGGTGTTCTGCTAATCGATGATGACCTTCGCAATGCTGTTCTCATTGCGCTTCCCACAGTGACTGATTGACGCACGGAAAATGGCAATCAGGATCAATGTTTGCGACGCCTTCAGCTCTCTCGTATAACGTAGTGACCGTAGGGAGTGAGAGATGAGCTGTTGCACTGCCGAGCAATCGGATGGATTACAATCAGGCAACGCATTGGGGGGGCCAGGCCAATGCGGATTGGCCAAAGTCACATGCCTCATGAACACAGCCTTCGCTGGCACGCCGCAGATTGGCCAGGTGGTGCAGGAAAGTCTAAAAGAGAACCCATACAATGACGCTCGCTGCCCAGGCGGATCATCGGAACTGGCCCCAATCTGTGGCTTTTAGGAAACATTCTAGTCTTGCATTTTCGACGCGTCTTCGGGACAATGAATCGATCTGATCTGTAATTGCGTGCCCAGCTAAACAGCATGATGTCACCGCGTTATGTAATCCGCGTCCCGTCGCGCTCGACGGGGCTGTACGGAGTACCATGCAGTGAGACCTAGGTAATTCCATAAAGATAGAAGAAAAATTGGAAAAATTTATTAAATATTCTTCAACCTCTGTTCTTCAAAACAAATATTGTTAGCAAAATTTTCACGTAGAAAAATGGTTAATGTCTACTTTAATTCAAGTCATTTTTATGAATTTAACTATAGACCCACTGTATATCACAATAGGTTGATGGCTTGCTTGTTGTCGATGGGGCAGTGGAGATGTCACTGATAACGCAGACTGGCTCGACGCTGGCTGGAACAGCCTGGCGCTGCCAATTGTTTATATTTTTCGCTTATTCGACGTACGAATCGGGACATCTGGGCGTGAGCTCAGCTTCTTGTTGTGTCCAGGTAGGAAAGAAGCGCAGTTCTGCCGTCAAACAGAGACATGGCAGCGAAAGAGACGCCTGGAGCGGAGGCACCGTTTCCTTTGACCGACATAGACAAATGGGTGCTCTCACAATCGGATGAGGAATTTCGCAGACACGATTGGAACAACCTGAAAGAGATCGTTGGTGAGTGCGGCGCCGTGCGGATTCGGACTTCAATGGCACGCAGCGAACAGCATTCTCATTATTTCCCAACGCTTCTTACCCCGCTACATAGAGACCAATAATCTGTCTGTCCTGAAACGGATTCCCTCAGACCTACGACGCTACATGGCCTGGACGGCCGAAACAAAGGCACGATACGGCAGCATGACGGAGTATCTGATTGCGAAGCGGCTCCCCAAAACTTGGGGCCATCCACCATTCACGCCCAATTCTTCTATCCCCTTTGCGGAGCCCGCGGACTACCAGGTGCTTCTGAACGATTGGCCGTACGGTTTGGAGCCGAATATAACCCATATTGTCGTGTGGACGCGAACGCTCATCGCGACAGACAACGACAAGGGCGACATGACACCAGAGAGCCGGGCTTTGGTAGCAGACTTTGTGAGGCGCTACTTCGTCGACAAGCTGGGCGAGCAAGGGCAGGACAAGGTTCTGTGGTTCAAGAACTGGGTGGCGTTGCAGAGCGTGCGAGCACTGGAACATATCCACGTCCTCGTAAGGGACGTCGATGATGATATGCTGGAGCGTTGGACAGGGGAAAGACCAAAGCGCGGGTGAATGCGTGCTGTTCGAGTTCTCCAAAGACTCTGAGCGACGTTCATGATCTGCACAAAGCATCGCCAGAATTTCGGAGCGAGAAGAGCATCCGAGGCCGTTGATCTGGCGTGAGACTGTGTGGCGATTGACAGAACGGACTTGTGATAGGTCCTGTAAGTAGGCGATGGCCTATGCAGCTCTCCTGGCCTTCCGGTTACCTTGGGACGCACCAACACCGGTAGCATCTCCTGCGCCTTGCATCTGGGCCAACTTTTGTCTTCCCATCCCCAGAAGCCCCGATCCCAAATAAACCCCATATGCTGGTACCACAGCCCACAGCAACCAGGCCCAATTGCCGAACAGTATGACGGAGATGATGGACGCCCATGTGACCCAAATGACGTCGAATAAATACTCTGTCAGCCCAGCAGCGGAAAGGTCCTCTCCGGCTGTTTTCAGTGTTCCCGTAGCGTCATACTTGGGACGGCCGGACAGCTCCAAGACGTATTGACAGATGAAGCTTGGCGTAACGAACAGTCCATATGTGACGAGAGAACGTGGCCTCCAGAGGAAATGCGATAGCAGGAAGAGTATGTTGACTATGAGAGAGCCGACATGAAGATTGCTGAGAGCCGCAGCATTAGACTTGGCTCGGTCCTTTTTCGCCTTTTGTGCCATTTTTGGGGAGTTTGATATGGGCTGCCACACGCGCGACGGCGACCGAGCGATGCGAATGTGCTAAACAAAGGCAGGGACCGATCCGGGATGTTCGCAATGCTGTTGATGATCGTGTCTGGGCCGGGCGCATTTCTCTTTTTTTTTTGCTCCTCCCCCCGGCAAGGCCAGCTTGCTGGACGCGTGCTGGATGCGGGTCTGGGGCCTATGCGATGGAGCTAGGCTGCACAACCGTTGGCCAGTCATTCTCGACAAGGGACCTACGCGCGTGAGCCTGTCAGCTCCCTGCGAGAGAGACGCGCACGCATCGGCGGCCAATTGCCAGTCCTGAAACGAGGCTGAACGGAGGAACTGAAATTGCAAATCTCACGCGAGGGCGGCTAGACGGTCGGCGCCTGCATTTGTGACAAGGACTGGCCATGAATTCACTGCAGAACGGATCGGCCATCGAACTCGATGCATAGCTCTCCCCTCCATCCTCCGCAGTTGCTGGGCAGGGGCGGCCGACCAGCAATGCACCAGACGCCACAGCAACGCGCCAGCTGGATCGGGCAGGGGGGTTAAGGCTGCCGCCCGCAAACTTCACACGCGAGGTTGTGTGTGGCTTGGGCGGCCCCGTTGACGGCCACCCTACATCGTTCTGCTTCTTTTTTATGTTTATTGTTGACGGCACTCCGTATTCTTGCGATCAAGCTCTCGTGAAACTCCCTGGAGCAGGAAGTCTGGATAACTTTTGAGCTTTCGTAATCCGTCTTGGGCTAATAGCTCGTGAGGAATTCTGCACGCTTTCGCAGCATTTCGCCCGTTCCATGCATTCGCCGCAATCGTCATCAGCACGCCTTCATCTCACACTGAGCTAAAAGTCACTGGCTGGAGACCCACCTCCAAATTCGCGGTTCCTCGACCGCTCTGCCGCAGCCCGTAGACCTGGTTCTTGAGCAAGCTCGCCGGCTTGCCCACGCTTGCGTCGCCCTCGTCTCGAACGATCATCGGCCTCCCTTTCACCAACAAACAGACCTTTCTCAGCTGACTCGCTATATCCTCGACCTTGCACCTCCGACGGCGAGCCGACCATTGCCCGCGCGTGTTGAATCGTGGGCCGCCGATGCTGTGACTTCAGTTCTCGGCCGTCAACGACGTTGTAGTATCGACTTCGGCGCGGCCGCTCGCGACGACTTCAGCAGGCAACCCACGCACGCAGTGATTCGACGGTGAAGGGGCTCGAATTGCAGTCGGCTTTCTCGAGCTGCGCTGCCCTGGCCAGCTCGCCTGCTCATAGTGGAAGCATATACGAACTCTCGGCGACTCCCATGGCTTTGTCACGCTGACCACGATTCTTGCCCAGCCAAAAGCGCCCGACGGGTCCCTTTTTTCTCTACGTCGGTGACGAGAAGTGGCGGGCAACAGCATGGCACCCAACTCAGCAGTGGCCGGGGGCTTGCTGCGACAGGTCATCCATTACCACCTCGACAATGCATCATACGAGAACGCGCTGTTCTTTGCGGAACGCTATGTCGCTCTGGATCCCAAGGCACCTGATGCTGCCTATCTCTACGCTCTCTGCCACTTACATTCAGGCGACTACCGTTCTGCGTACGATGTCGGAAAACCTATGGGATACCGCGGCATCAATCTAGGCTGCGCATGGGTTTTTGCTCGAGCCTGTCTCGTCTTGGAACGCTACAGAGACGGTATCATCGCTCTCGAGAAAGCAATGGGAATATCGTCGTCTAAATGCAATGTCGCAAAACATACGGCCGTCTCCCGCGCAGCATGTCCAGACGGCTCAGCTATTCTTTGTTTATTAGGCAAGCTACATCGTGGCTTTGGCGATAAGAAGAAAGCTGTTAGCTGCTTCGAGGAGTCACTAAAGATGAATCCATTCATGTGGGATGCTTTCATCGCGCTGTGCGACATGGGCGTCAACATGCGCGTTCCCAACATATTCCGGTCCAATGATAGCTTGGTGTCGGGTTTCGAGCTTGCCGCATCCTTGAGCTCACAGGAAACTTCCAGAGAAGTACCGCCTTTAGTATCGCTGGACGCAATGCCCTCCAAAAAATCCGGAACGAGAAACACACAAATAGATCTGGGGACAGATCCTTTCGGGATCGGGTTTCCGTCGACCGACTGGAGCAGTCCCACGGTTCACCTGTATTCTGAAGCTCCAGACAGTGATTTCATGTCCAAGATACAGAATGCGCGGCAAAGACTCGCCAATGGGGGGAACGGGCATGCCATCGCTGCTGGGGACGGACTGGAAACACCACCCGGGCCGACGACCCTGGCAGACGCTACCTTGGCTCGCCACTCTTACGGACAGGAACCCCCTCAAGCTCCGGCGAGGCTGTCCAGGAGTGTCCAGGGAGTGGACACCGGATTGCCCCCGCGCATGAATTATCGGATAGGGAGCAAGAGGAACCCAAGAACCGGCCAGGACTCATCGGCCATGGAGTTGATGCCGGATGCGCCAGGAGCCATGTCTGCGTCTGGCACTGTTAACGGGTCCAGAGCTGGTGCGATTGCTGCCACGGAGAGAAAGCGGACTCTCTCAGGCCACCCGGCTCCGAGATCAACAAACACTGATGAGTACACTACACGACGGAGCGCCAGACTCAATGTAGTCAAGCCGTCTTCCAAAGCCAACTCCGGAGCAGCGACGATAGGCGCGTCAGCTGGACGTGAATTGAAGAAGGCTAGGCCCCCTGTCTCACGCATTTTACGCGCCGGCTCCAGTGGTT
Organism: Moelleriella libera RCEF 2490; assembly: GCA_001636675.1. Classification (NCBI taxonomy): domain Eukaryota; kingdom Fungi; phylum Ascomycota; class Sordariomycetes; order Hypocreales; family Clavicipitaceae; genus Moelleriella; species Moelleriella libera. The sequence continues at coordinate 335,851 of AZGY01000024.1, forward strand.
CGAGTGTTGGCAGGGTTGTCAGTGGAAACAGAAAACCAGTAGACGACCAAGCTGACATGGATCACGGAGAGTCGTCGAGGATCAGAGAGCCATTGCCGCAGCCGGTTGCAACCCGAGCTTCGGAGGCCGACACTATCAGGATTGGAGAAGCACTCAAATGGAGTTTGGATCTTCTGAAGAAGCTGGGCGGCGGCTATTACTCATTATCGAAATTCCAGTGCCAAGAGGCATTGCAAGCTTTGAACTCCCTCCCCTCGGCCCAGCAGAGCACTCCATGGGTTCTTTCTCAGATGGGTCGATGCCACTATGAACAAGCGGCGTATGCCGAAGCAGAGAAATTCTTCCGCAAGATGCGCGTTCAGGCGCCATCGCGCCTGCAGGACATGGAGGTGTACTCGACCGTCTTGTGGCACCTGAAGCGAGAAACCGATCTGTCGTTCCTTGCCCATGAGCTGATCGACGCTGCGTGGCACTCGCCGCAGGCCTGGTGTGCGTTAGGCAATGCTTGGTCGCTGTCTAGAGATCCAGAGCAAGCACTCCGTTGCTTCAAACGAGCGACACAACTCGATCCCAAATTCGCTTACGCCTTCACCCTCCAAGGGCACGAACACGTCGCCAATGAGGAGTACGAGAAGGCACTTACTGCATTTCGACAAGCTATTGTCGCTGATCGCAGACATTACAACGCTTATTATGGCATTGGCAGGGTTCAGGAACGGCTTGGATCACACGACCAGGCCTATGATCACTACCATGCCGCGTCGACCATCAACCCCAACAACGCGGTGCTCATCTGCTGCATGGGAGGTGTTCTGGAGAAGCAGGAGAAGATGTCGGCTGCGCTACATGCCTATTCCAAAGCAGTGGATCTGGCACCCCGGGCAGCGCAGACTCGGTACAAGAAGGCCCGAGCGCTGCTCACAGTCGGAGATGTCGAGGCAGCCGAGAAGGAGCTGATGATTTTGAAAGACTTGGCTCCTGATGAGGCTACTGTGCATTTCCTGTTAGGAACACTTTACCGGAAGAGGAAGGAGAGGCAATTGGCAGTACGACACTTCACCACCGCTTTGTCATTGGATCCGAAAGTAAGTGCGCAAGGCACGTGATGCCCTTGGTCGAAGCTGACATTGACTGAAACAGGCTGCACCGAAGATTAAGGAGGCGATCGAAGGCATTCAGATTGATTATCCGATGGATTATGATTATGACGCTGATTCCATGATGTCATGATGCGAATGACCAATTGGGAGTGCAAGAGATCTTTGAGTATCTCACAATCACATCCACGGAGCAAACGGTGGTGCTCCTGGTTGGTAGCGGATTCACACGAGTATCGCCTACGAAGAGCACCTTGCGGCCCCACCGATGCGACTATACCGAGCCACCTTGGCCCGTTCAAGTTTATTGAAAATTAAATGTGTCGATAGGCAGCCAGGAATGCCAGTTTTGCACAAGGAGCGTGGCCTGCGACGGACAGTTTCATGAAAAGCATTGCATCGCATCGCATCGCACAGCGTTGGCGTTTTTTTATTTTTTGGAGTTTTAAAGTTTGTCCTGCGTTGTTTGTAGGAATCGAGACGGAGGCAGCTTGGATACGGCGAGGACGAGCATGGGCAGACGGAGTGGACGATGCGACGACAATGCTCATGGCCGCTGAGATTAAAGTTTGATAGGGCTAGGAGGCTGTATACTACTAGGATGAGACCCGATGACACACGTCTTCGTCACGTTGTTTCAAGAATGGCCGTCTCCCGGTCCTGACCAGCTTCAATCGCGTACCACATGAACCTCAAATAGCGAAAGTGTCCCATCGAAAGTCGACCGTGTTCAATCCAGAGCCAGAGATGATGGCAGACTCGTTGCCGCATGGCTAGGCCCATGTTACGTGCTACAAGTGCTACTACTTCTCTGCTGCGAGTCACGGCGAATGATCTATCATCCACACTCGGCCGGTGCGCCAGTTCACGTCGTATTGTGTCAGATCAGCCAAAGTCTCACTTCTTAGGTAAGCTGCCTGGTAGGCAGGGCGTTTGTTGTCCCTGAGGACCCGCGTCCAGGCAGCGTTGGAGCAGTCTAAAAGAACGAATAAGGACAAGGACGGGCTGGCTCGCGGAAGGGGCCACAAAAAAAACAACAAGATCAAGCCTAATAAAATGACATGCAGTGAATAATTCGGTACCATTGCACGACCGAAAGGGCAGCGGAATGTACAAGTCGCCGGATCAGCAGGTACTTGGAACTCGAGTCACAGCACAAGCGACACACACCACCCCCAAAAATGGTCTAGCGCACGATACATGCCGTGTCGTTTTGCCCGGCGCGCCTCCCCACCCTGCCTTCCCCCCTCCCCCCGAAAAATGGGAACACGCGTGCGAAATAATAACACTCACACACGGGCGGTAGGTGGCCCATTCCCCCCCCCAATTAATTCTCTTACTGATCTAGCGGTTTGGGCAAGCAAAGACGTGCTGATTGCGCGCACGTATTTGAGGGACACCGTCCCCCCCCCGTTTTTGTCTTCCCCGCCTCTTCCCTCCTTCTCTCACACCCTCTCACCTGCATCATCCATCTGCAATTAAACGCGACCTTCGCGACATCAACGTCTTTTTTCCAAAACCAACTTCATCCTCCAACCTCCATCAATATGACTGGACGTGAGTAGCGACCTACCTTTGCAAGCTTCACATGATCTTTCATTGTCGGTCTTGGGGACACGTGTGGTGGCTCTTTTCGGAGAAGTCGGACTTTCTCTGGTGGGCTTTGTCCCACGGAGATGACATCTCAGAAAGGATACACTGCATGCATCCCCCCAAGAACCTTCATATATTCACAACAACACTCATCCATCATGCATCGATACTGACAATCTCTCTGCAGGCGGCAAAGGCGGCAAGGGCCTCGGCAAGGGCGGTGCCAAGCGTCACCGAAAGATTCTTCGTGACAACATCCAGGGTATCACCAAGCCCGCTATCCGACGTCTCGCTCGTCGTGGTGGTGTCAAGCGTATTTCTGCCATGATCTACGAAGAGACCCGCACTGTCCTCAAGACCTTCCTCGAGGGTGTCATCCGTGACGCCGTCACCTACACGGAACACGCCAAGCGCAAGACCGTCACCTCCCTCGACGTCGTCTATGCCTTGAAGCGACAAGGCCGCACCCTGTACGGGTTCGGTGGTTAAACACCGCATCATTTCCTCTCTTGTCTCTGGAATGCGGCGACGGCTTGGCTTTGTATATCATGATTTGCGGGAGTGCAACAGCGAGCTCTGAGAAGGAAGAAACGCTCAGCGGGTTACACTTGGGATTTATGCAATTTTTTTTTTTGGCGTTTGAGAGCAAGGGTTTCGGGTTTATGAGAAGTCATGGGCGTCCTGTATCAAGAATATGGATGCTGTTGAACAGACGAATATTACGTGCGATCACCAAAACTGATATATCCTTCGATCCATCACGTGAATGAAGAATACAAACAAAACAAAGCACGTCATGACTGTGCTGTGAGGCGACTCGTAGAAATGAAGTGGCCGGTTTGGTATCATGAGTCATGCTGGCCCGCATGCTCTGCTTGCGGAACGATTCTCGCGGAAACATTGACGAAAAAGAGACTGCATTCACAAATATTTGCGCCCTGCTGCCGCAACCCGCTGCCTGAAAACAGGACTCGTGACCTGTGTGTTCGCCTTATAGAAAGGGTTCATGACGGCCTTGACCCAGTTGTCGTAGACCTCTGTAAAGAACATCTTGATGGCTTCCTCCGTCGCAGGGCTCGTGGGGTTCGCGCCAATAGCAGTCGAGGATCTGGACGAGCTCGTTGACGTAGGGACGATTGGTTGATGGAGCAGCAGGAACTTGACGTTGGCGCCAGTCACGAAACATGAAATGTAATTGTTGAAGAACTTGTCAATGCACTTGAGGTACCTAGAACACGCATCACCCCAATTTATTTCCCTCTTTCCTGTCAGCGCTGCTTGGTCCACGCACGCTTGCACCTGGGCATTGTTTTCTCGCAATCTTGCGCGCACAAAGACAATGCTGGGTCGGGGTAGGCAGAGACACCTGACTGACTGACTGACTGACATTTGACCTTGAGCCCATTGCACCTCCTCGGCAATGTCGAGACTCGAATGGAGAATGAACTGGTTCAGATGACGCAGTTGGTCCGAGAAGCGCGACTGTCCGTCGCCGCCCTGCTTGGATGTGCCGAACTCGTACTCGAAGAGAGGGTTGTCTTGGGCGCCGACGATGGCAAAGTAGTAGCTCATGGTGATCGGGGGACAGGGCTGACCATTTGCGACCAGCGCAAAGGAGGAGAGCTATCGCCGTGGGTGCCAAAAGAGTCGAGAGACGACAAGCAGCGTAGATACGGTAAGTTAGTTATTACAAGCGAGTGCGTAAACTAGCTCTTTACACGGGCGCGCCGCCGCTGCTGCCCCGGACCTCGGCGGGGTCGGAGAGAAATATAGCGGACGCAAGTTTAATCCGCTCCACCTTGAAATACTGCTGCAGACCTGAAGCTTTCCAACCGCGCGACGGAAGGGCATTCTGAGAAAGGGCTGCCCGCCTAAGAATCCATTGTCACGATTATCGCAGCTCAAACACCCTCCGAGTCCGCCGCCAGCAGTCTCTGCTCCTCCCTGTCGGCGCATGGTCAAAGCATAACCTCGTGAACCAGTGAAGAGAGAGAGAGAGATCGCATCGCACAGGACCCGGCCGCTGGTTCAGATATGTTTGGTCCATTCCGCATCACAAATCCGCTGTCGGGCGGCCTTCTCTGGAAGATCCCCTGGCGGCTATCACGGTTCCAGAAGCGCCGACAGCGCCTGCGCCTGCGCGCCGTGGACAGTGTCGTCGCGACCCTCGACGCGGCGCTGGCGAAGAAGGGACAGACGCTCGAGGCGCTGGAGCGGTGGAAGGCCGAAATGCCGACCGAGGCCGAGATGCTGCCCAAAGACAAGTACACCATGTTTGATCGCAAGGCGAAGCGGTACAGGAAAGGAATTCACAGTGCGTGATCCCC